>PVJS01042025.1:0-17692 GCA_004027185.1 Glis glis | reverse complement strand
AAAAAAAAAAAAAAAATTAAAAAAAAAAAAAAAAGAATTGTCTGGCTTGGAAAGTACACATTTCTAACTTCACTACAGCTGGCCAGAGCCCCATCCATGATCTGCCTGAGAATTCCTTCTCCTGGAAGCTCTACTTTCTTACTTTCTTATTTTTTTTTAAATAGTATTCTTCTTTACATTCCTGAGCTCTCCTAGCAGTCTGCCAAAGAGGACTTGGGCATGGGGGCTTCTTCCAACTTTGGGTCAGAAAAAATGAGAATCGGTGCATCTGTGGTATGAAGACAACAGAAACAGGTGTGAGTCTCCAAGCACAGTTTGACGGAGGTATGTGATCCAGCTGCCCTTCCGACTTCCTCCAGGAGTGGACTTTGCAGGGGGAGTTGTGAGTTTTAATGACTCCCTGTACTTGTGTGCATATGGGTGGGTGGGAGGGTGGGTGGGTGCTCTCGCTTATGTGAATTAGGGAATGAGGATCCCAGACCTTTGCTTGGGTCTATAGAACAGTTCCAGTCACCGCCTGTCACCGCCGAGTGCCTGGGCCAGTGACGCAGACCTACGGCCTGGAACTAGACCCGGGCATGTTCTCTCCCCCTCTGCTTTGCAGTGTTGGAGCAGAGAATGGGGTCAGAAACAGGGAGATTCGGCCTTGCTATGAAAAGCAACCAGTCTGGGGACAGAAGAGAAGCAAAGGAGGGGACCCTGGTACCCCCACTTCCAGGAGTCACCCTATGAAAGAGAGAGGAATATCTAAGAAGATGTGGCCCCATTAAAGTCTCAGAAACAAGGGAGGCAGGGTGCCAGGTGGCCAGTGGAAGACAAAACCCAGGAAGGCTTCCCAGGGGAAGTGAGAGCCATCGGTCTAGGATCAGGGGTACAAGCAAGCATTCTCAGCAGGGAAGGGGTGCTCCCGTGGGCCAGAATCCAGAAGTGCAACCCCCAAGGTAGCCTGTGTCAGGAGAAGGAGAGGAGGCCAGCTGGCCTTGGGAGCAGCCCCAGAGGGTCCCAGGGAGAAGAGGGCTAGGGAAGGGGAAGGAGTCAGAAAGCTGGCTGAGTGGCGCTGATCAGGGGGCCAGGGCCCACAGCCTCCATTCCCTCCTCCGCCAGCTCGGGGGTTTGTTTGATTTCACATCAGCATCCGGCTGATTTGTCTTTGGCAGGAGCGCCACGCTCTAGAGGGACCTGTGCGGCGAAAGCCATCAAACGCTTGTTTGATTTTCTCCAGCGCTGGCTCGGGGCGGGATGTCTCCCCCAGTCCACAGCATGCTGTCTTCGTAGCCACTCTGCTGCCCCATCTCTCCCCAGGGCTTTGGCCTCCGCAGCCTGGTTCATTTCAAGGACTGCCGAGGCCTGGTGAGAGTATGGATAGTAGGGGGACTCACTGTAGTGACTTGTGCAGCTCCCAGGAGCCAGGCCTCCTGGGGTTGAGCAGGCATCTCTGTCCTTCCCCTCTCAAATACCCCAGGGTCACCAGATAGTTACCTGAGACTTGCATATGAGAGGGGTGAATGAAGACAGAATTGCAACCCAAGCCCCTCACCAGCAACCCTGTGTCCACCCAGAGGAAGGGCAGCTTTGTCTGATTGGCCAAAACCACCATGTGGACCACCGCAGCACTGGCTCCTGCCCTTGTAGGCCTGGGAGGGGCAGGAAAGGGCTCATCAGCTGCGCAGCTCACTCCCAGAGGCCCCTAGCTGGGTCCCACTACCCCTCCTCTGGGCTTCATGGGCTCAGCCGCTCCTTCCAGAGCGCAGCTGTGTCCTGGTCTTGTAGAACAATGCTTCTCAAACCCTAGCTGCCTAGGCATGACCTGGGGAGCCTGTTAAGACAGATCCCTGGGCTCCAACCCCAGGATGTCTGGCTCAGGAGGGTTTGGGGCCAGGCCCCAGAATTTGCATTTCTACCATGTTCCAAGAAGATGCTCAGGCTGCTGGTCCAGGGTCCACACACAGAGAAGCACTGTCTTAGCTACTTCCTTGGCTCAGCAGGGGGTTGAGACCGCCCCAAGGGCAGCCTCGGGCCTCTGCACAGGCTCGGAGTTCAATCAATACACATCGATTTTACTGAATGGAAGCAGTGAAGGGTAGGTTGTTGATTGACTTTGGGATCTCATGAACGACTGGCTCCTTTATGTCCAGATCTATTAAGTTAATGGGAGGTTCAGGGGCACAGGCAAGTATCAGATGGGGAGGAGGGGACAAGGCTTAACTATCTGCAGTGTTGAACTTTGGAGAATAGCCTATTAAATGGTCAGAAATCACAAAAATAGGGCTAGGGATATAGCTCTGTGATAGAGTGCTTGCCTAGCATGCTCAAGACCCTGGGTTTGATCCCCAACTCCAGAAAAAAAAAAATAGAAATCACAAAAATAGTCATGGTAGTGACCATTGGCTAAGTCCCTGCTCTGCTCTGCCCCATCCTGAGCTCCTTGTGTAGCCATCCCTGAAGGGGGGACTGTGGGAACCCCTATGTTACACACAAAGACAGACAGACACACAATCTCAGCCCAAGGCCCCGTGCGGCCCCAGGCTTCTGGCCCACATCCATTAGCCGTCAGACCCTGCAAGCTCCTGCACCGTGCCAAGGCGTCCCCAGAGAGAACAAAGCCAGAGGTCGGGAGCTGCTACCCTGTGGAGAATGGAAGACCCCGCCTAGGCAGAGAATCAGGTTGGTGGGCTCAAATTGTCTGATTCCTACTCCTCAGTCTACCATTTAGCAGGTGCACGAACTCGGGCAATCCCTTTACCCTCAGCACCCTGGTTCCCTGAACTATTTATGGAAATAATATTTCCATCCAGTTGGGATATTGTTGAATTAAATGAGCATTTGTATAAAGCGCCTGGCACAGCACCAGGTACTTAATATGAGTCCAATAAGTGTTAGTCTCAGCCGGGCGTGGTGGTGCACGCTTGTAATCCCAGTACTTGGGAGGCTGAGACCAGAGGATCCGGGTTCGCAGCCAGCCTCAGCTACTTAGTGAGGCCCTCCGCAACTTCGTGAGACCCTGTTTCAAAATAAAGAACAACAAATAGAGCTGGGGGTGTAGCTTGGAGGTAGAACGCCCCTGGGGTCAATCCCCAGTACTGCAATAAATAAATAAATAAATAAATAAATAAATAAATAAGTAAATAAATAAATAAAAAATAAATGCTAGTCTCTCTCAACGCAGGCACCTTCCTCTTCCAGTATATATTCTGGGATGACAACTCAGAGCTGAATTTAGTTTTTCCCAACAACCTTGGGGCAGAGGAGGAGATGGGGACAGAGAGGCGGATGCAAAGACCTACGAAGTTGCTGTTGTTGCAGTCTAATAGAGCCCTGGGTCAGTAGAGTGGGGAGGAAGATGGGCACGCAACTTGCACGCCCCACAGCCACTTGCAAATCCACTCAATCAGCTACTTAGCGAGGCCCTCCGCAACTTACTGAGACCCTGCTTCAAAATAAAAAATTAAAATAGGGCTGAGGGTGTAAGCTCAAAGGTAGAACACCCCTGGGTTCAATCCCCAGTATCACAAAAAAGAAAAAAAATCCACTCGCAAGGGCCCAGGGCCAGGAACCGTGTCACTGGAAGGGGTAGGGATGACTGTCCTGGAACCCTTTATTCAGAGAGTGGGCGTGCCTAGTTTGGACCCACACCGAAGGCAGGAACATACATAAAGGACATCACATTCAACCCAGCAATTCCGATTTTTGGAGGGTCTCGTCCTGCAGAAGCCCTCTGTACGGGGACTCCTCAGGCCACCCAGAGGAAAGAACTTGTGAGATCCCCATGTGGCGTGACAGGCACACCCACACAGTGGGCCCTGGAGGGAGACCCTCCCAAGTCCAGAATCGCACAGGCCTAGCACTCACAGGCAGTAACCTCCACTTCTGTGAGCTTCGGTTTTCTCATCTATAAAATGGGAGTGATAAAAAAAATTTTCACCCATCTTCCAGGTGGCTGTGCAGATGCACGCTGAGCCTTTAGCAGAATCGCTTTGCACACAGCAAGCTCTTCTAGGTAGTGGCTGCTGTTATCTGCTCATCATTATCATTGTTATCTCTACCCCTGTGAGACCATAGTTAAGGTTTAAAAAACCGAGTCTTTGTTTTCTCCTTTGTAAAATGAATATGTTAATAAATGACACCTATGAGACTGCATCCAAAGTTAAATGAAATAATGTATAGCAAGCACCTAGCATACAGTAAGCACTCAATAAATGTTAAAGATGTAGCTGGAGGCACAGATCGCCCCATAGATGTTCCAATTTGCTAGAGACTGACCAGTTTTAGCATCTTCTGAGCTGGGCATGATGATGCAGCACACCTGTAATCCCAGTACTTGGGAGGCTGAGACAGGAGGATCACAGGTTCTAGGCCAGCCTCAGCAACTTAGCGAGACCCTCAGCAACTTAGCAAGACTCTGTTTCAAAATAAAAAAAAATAATAAAAATAAAAAGGGCTCAGCTCAAAAGTAGAATACCCCTGGGTTCAATCCTTAGAACCCAAAGAAAAAAGGTAAGTCCTGGAAACCCCTCCATCCCAGACAAAGCAGGGCAGTTGGTCCCTCTACAACAGCCCACCTGGCTGGGGCTCTCCTTGCTCCCCCAGACAGCGCAGGGAGAATCTCTGGCCCGTGTCACCCTGCCTCTGGAGACTAAGCCAGATTCCAGGTGCCCTCAGGGCCCAAGCCCGTCCAGGATTCCAGGGCCAGTGTCCTCAGGACAAAGAAGCCCAGAAACAATCTCAGTTCACATTCGAGCTCCAGGGAGACAGACCCCAGGCCAGACTGCACACAGAGGGCAGAGCCGCAGGAGGATGGAGAGTGTCTCTGAAGGTCCGGCTGGACTCAGAGAAGGGAGAGAGTGGCGTCCCCCGCCATGAATAATGCAGGGAGCAGAAGCCCAGGGCGGGAGGAGCTGCTGCGGGGCCCAGCCTGTGCCCAGCCAGGCTGCTGCTGCCGTGCAGGGAGCCTCCCAGCTGAGCTGGGGAAGCAGTTATCACTGGTGGGTGATTAAGTTACTAATCCTTCAGGGAGAAGACATTTAGAGGCCCATATTAAAGCAGCGCGAGGCAAAATTACATTCCGTTTCAATTTAGTTTAGCAATTCCCGTGATTTAGTTAAATGAAAAGCAATTGTTCCAATTAATAGTATTGAATGTTATTCATCAAAAGTGTCAAAACAGCTCTGTAGCTGCATTTGTAACCCATTCTCTTGTCAGAGATATGGATAATTCCCCAGGATAGAATGGGGAGATGGCGAGGTGTGGGGGCTTTGGGGGAAAGGTCAAAGTCAGAGGAGGTATTTGCATACACGTGTGTGCACATGTATAGGCTCATGCTCATGTGACCTGTGCATATGGATCAGTGGATGTGGGCACACATATCTTATAGGCATTCAGATCCCGATTGTGCCCAAGTGTACATACTGATATGCAGTTATGTGCATATCCCAGCATGCCTGAGTGACTGTGTGTGTGTGTGTGTGTGTGTGTGTGTGTGTTTCTGGATATGTTTACATGTATGTTCAAACATGTGGAAGTGCCTCATGTGTGCACGTGTGCACATGTGAATTTCTGCACATGTGCACACAAGTATCTAGATGGTTTTACATCTATGTGTGTAGGTATGTGCACACAAATGATCATGGAGATATGTTGCTTTCCAAGGGCGCACATTGTGAGCATGCACAGGTAGACATGTTTTGGATGTATGTACATTCATACACACGTGTCCATATGCAAAGGGGGTTTGCTACCTCAATGGCTTAAAAGCAGACCCAGCTACTCGCATCCTTTTGCCATAATGAGTGGCTCGGCGCAGCACAGAGACGCCGCGGCTCAAACATGGTTCTCATGAGGTCTGGGATGTCTTCTGTCATCGTCACTGCTGTATTCTCAGGACACAAAAGAAAGCCAGATGCAGAGTAAGCTTCCATATATTTATCTTGATACAATAAATTAATGGATGGATGGAGGATAGATGGATGGAGAACAATGGCGGTATGGATGGATGGATGGATGGATGGATGGAGTAGGGTGGATAAGGGTAGGGAAGAGATGGCAGAGTGTATAGATGAGTGGGTTGATAAATGGATGGATGGGTTGATAAGGGGATAGATAGGTGGGGGATGAATGGATGGATGGATGGGTGACTACAGGCCCTGGGATTACCAGGCCTCCCGGTATGGGGTGAGTTCTCCAGTCTTACCTCCTCAGTGTGAATCCAAGTTTCTCTGGCCTTCAGCATCAGCTCTATAACACGTCCTTTGAAAAATCTGTCCTGAGCAGGCAGGAGGCTCAGAGGGCTCATAAGTTACCAGGCAAAATATTGCAGCGCTAAGAACAGAGAGGGCGAGGCTAAGACGAAGCTGCCTGGAGGCCACGTGGGCCCAAGAGGATATAAACCAAGAGAGGCCCTGCGGGGGCTTAACCCTCCAGCCAGGGTTTCTGTATCTGGCTTAAATCCTTGGGCTACGGCCACCTGCCCTTCTCTGTCCCTGATGTTCTTCCTACTGACCCCTTCCACCAGAGGGGAGGCCACTGTTCACGCCTGCCCAGACGCTGCTGCAGATTACTGTCCCATTACTATAGACTAAGATGATAATGGGGAGATGGCTCACCATCTCCGCTGCACTGACCTCCCTTCCCATACTGCTCTTGGCCTTGACTGTCTTTGGAGCTGACCAGACCCTGGAGAGAGAGAGCCCCAAGACCCGGGGCAGGCCTCCTTCAGTGGCTCCCAGTCCTCCCACAGGCATTCTGAGTTTAGCCTGGCCCACCTGCTGTCAGGGGCTGCCCCCTAGTGGCTAACTCTGGCCCATACACTACCCTCACCCATGGTACCATCT
The DNA here is from genome assembly GCA_004027185.1 of Glis glis. Taxonomy (NCBI): domain Eukaryota; kingdom Metazoa; phylum Chordata; class Mammalia; order Rodentia; family Gliridae; genus Glis; species Glis glis. The sequence continues at coordinate 10,865 of PVJS01042025.1, read as the reverse complement.
CCAAGCCTGATAGCTCTTCAGCCAACCTCAGTCAAGAAAGGACCTCTGAGTCCTTATAAAAGCCCCACAATGGCCCCATTTCCCTCTTCCCAGCTACAAACACTATCATACACACCACAGGGCCTGGCTTCTCAGAGTTTGCGCTACACTCGCCAGCCCCAGGCTGTCCACGCAAGCATCCATCCATCAGAATGGTGATTAAGCACGAAGAGGAAGTGTTAGGAGGTGATCCTTGAACCCACCGGGCTCATAAAGACAATAGCTAGGACCACAGCAAGAGGCTCCAGGCGTCCTGTCTATTTTGGGGAGGCCCCGAGCATGGCTGGCCGACACCAAGGGCATCCTGGGGCTCATTAATTTGTGTGGGAGTGACGGCGGCAGGATGGAGGGTCCAGGAGGCCTTCCGCCAGCCGTTTCCTCCCAGCCCGCCAGCGCTGCTCTAGACTCCTCTCGCCGAGCCCCTGGCCCTGGCCTCCGGAGACCCAGCCTTGCCAACTCTCTGTGGTACACCGGCTACCTTCCTCTCCTTTCAAAGTCTTTGACTGAGAGATTAGAGGCCCTGGCCTTTCTGGGATCCAGTCTTTGTTCTCTCCCTGAGGGTGGTAAAGGAAGAAGTTAAACGCCTCAGCCCATCCAGGCTGAGGCAATGGAGAAATTGCCTCGAAATGTCCTTCTGCTGCTCTGTTCCCACGGCCTGTCCTCCTTGGAGCCCAGGAGGAGCAAAAGGTTAATTGCTAGGGTCTCAACCCAGCAGGAGACAAGAGCCAGAAAGCCGATTGTTAAATATGCCACTGTTAAGTATTTCTCTCTCCTTCTCTCTCCCTCTCTCCCAATTGTTATATAGTTGGTAGCCGGAAATTAACTATGGTATAAGTATTTACACCAAGGAAATTGGTAAACGCTATAAAATAAAGCAATGCCAGCAAGACAGGCATGCCCCCTCCCTTTCCTAATTCCAGGCTGGAAGTTAGACATCCCAATGGTGTGGTTGGAGAAGCCGCCAACCACAATAGATTTAGAGCCACAGTGTTGGAGTACATACCAGGTGTGTAGTTTCCAGTACCCTAATTTAATTCCACCTGCCCTTGCAGTCTCTAAAGACATGAGATCAGTCCTAGGAGTCAGGGGACCTGGATTCTACCTGTGAACACTGCCCGTCTCGCTTCACCTCACCCTCACTCATTTGTCAACAGTAAAACAGGAGCAGTAATATCCATCTCAGGACTAGAACTTTATAGGTTGTTGAGAGAATTAAATAGACTATTGCATGAGAAGCATTTAGAACATTTAGGCCACTGTGGGTCCTGGTTGACAATAACTAATATCAGCTACTGTCACTATTACTGTTATTATCATTACTTTCTTCCAGCGGCATTTTATGGCTGAAAGGAAAGCAGAGTTGTGAAAACATTTATATTGCTCTTTCTCTTTAAAGTGTTTCCAATAATGGCAACTAAAATTGGCCTGGTGCCTTTTTAAATTTTGCCCATGCCCAGGTCTAAGCACAATGCTTGGCAGATAGTAACTAGCCAAGGAATGGCAGGTGACCGACCCTGCAACTTAGAAACTTTAAGGAATATGCTACTTCTAACACAGTAAAGGAGTCCTGGTCCTTTTCCTTCTCACTTGGGGGACATTTCAAGAATATAGCACCCCAGGAGGAGCTGAGATAGGGCATCCACTCAAATCCTCAGAGAAAGAGGACCTTGCGACCTGCTTCTCTGGAGTCATGTCAAAAGCAGGCAGCAAGGTCAGAAAAGGTGAACTGTGTTTTCCCAGGAAACACCATCTCAGACCCTTGGATGGATGGAGCATCTCATCTTTGCTCTTCAGCCCCCTGGAGAGCAGCTCTTGGGGTTCACAGGCCCCAGGTACCAGCAGCAGCTCCGGCACCCTCTCATATCTGCTCCCGCAGACCCAGTGCCTGGAAGATCCAGCAAGCCGAGAGTGATGTACTAGGAGAAGCAGAGATTAAACAATGAGTCTCGTCTGGGCTCAAGCCCATCTCTGCGCCACACAAGCACATGCTTTCATTTCTCTGAGCCTCTGTTTCTATCTCTGCAAAATGTGAAGAGTAATTCTGACCTCAAACTGCTACAGAAAAAGCCCCTGTGGTATTGCAGATGGAAAGCCCTGGTGCATAATTAGTGCTCAGCATGTTTGTTTTGAGTCTTCTTTATCGCCATGCAGAGTTTTTACCTGGAGACCCAAAAAAACATAATACTAACAAGGACCATTTATTACTTATTGCCCAAGTAGAACCTTGGACCCAAGAAGGCAAAAATCCAGCTCTCAGCTACTCATTTACGCCTCTTCTATTTCTATTCTACCAATCATTCACGAGCCCAGCTAGCCAGCAGCATACCAGGGAGTTAACATTACCTAGCAATAGCTGCTCCAAACAAGGACAAGATGCTGCAAACAAGTCACAGCCTCCAAAACCTCAAATCTAGCCGGGCGGGGTGGCACACACTTGTAATCCCAGTACTTGGGAGGCTGAGACCGGTTCGCGGCCAGCCTCAGCTACTTAGTGAGGCCCTCCACAACTTAGTGAGACCCTGTTTCAAAATAAAGAATAAAAATAGGGCTGGGGGTGTAGCCCTGAAGTAGAATGCACCTGGATTCAATCCCCAGCACCACCAAAAAAAAAAAAAAAAGAAAACCTCAAATCTTTGGACAAGACCAACATGATAAAGGCCTGCTGTCATAAGTGCTTGAGCAGAGATGGGCCAATTGAACCCCCAGCCCTTCCCTGCAGGTATGTGAGTACCTGTATTGACATGTGTGCATGTACACCTGTGTGAATACACATGTATATGCTTGGGCAGATGTAAGTTTGCACCTGTGGGCTTCTTATGAGTACACGTTCTGTGTACCTGTACTTCCTGGGCGTGTGTACACAATTTAATGGGCATGTGTATGTATACATGGGCACCTATGCGTGGACCTGAGTGTCTGCATACCTGTACTGGTGCATGCCAGCATGGTGTCACACTCCTGTACGACTGAGTGAGGGTAGCTACGTGTTCCTATGCATGCCTCTCTGGTTGCAGATTATGGACAGAAGGCTGCAGGTGAATGAGTGTGCAAATGTGTGCGAATGTATTTGTGTGTATTTTAAGGAACAGATAGTACAAATAAACAGCATAAACAAGATGGTTGGGAGGAGGGGGTGGTTTAGATACTTAGGAAGACAAACAACCCCCACAAGGACTTTGGAAGCACTCATTATGTACAAATAATGTATATGCTAATTACAAATTACTCTTTTCTGCTCATTAAGGCAGAACTGCTACACTTTATTAGTTGAGTTCTGGTTACTCTACACACTTGCAAGTAATAAAAATGGCTTTAGGGTCAGGCAGACACCCGCGTGGGGGCTCAGGGAACCACCTCGGGCGATGTGAATGGCCGCCCAGGCCAGGGGCCAGGGCATCGATGTGGACTGCTCCCCACTCCGGCCACCCCCACGTTTAATCCGTCACCAAATCCCATCAACCCTACCTCTTTCCTCCATCTCCATTAACACTGTGCTAGCTCAGCCCACATCTCTTCCCTGACAGCCTCCTGGACGGCTGCCCATTCTGCCTCCCCACTGGTCTCCCTGACTTGAGCCTCCCCTGACTCCAATCCATCCCCAAGACACTGCCGGCAAATCTGCCTGCTTACAATCTCCAGCCATTTACACATCACCACTGAATAAAGCTCATTCCCCAGGGTTTGCCCCACCACGACGTGCGCCCTGAATACCTCCGCAGCCCTGGCCCTGCATCTCCCACCCAGCAACACGGATGACTCCCAGGCAGCTTCCTAAGTCCGTCCTTCCTCTGGTGAGGTGTCTGGGTCTGGGCACGTGTTCTTCCTTGGCCCCCGTTGTTGTCTTCTTCTTACTCCTGCTCCACTGGCTAGACTGCATGAGGAGGGCTCCTATTTCATCTTGCAAACCCTGATCTAGGAAACCACACCCCGGTGTCTCTGGTCTATTACTAAATCATCCTTGTGTCTTCCTCTGTTTTTTGTTTGTTTGTTTTTGTTTGTTTGTATCTAAGCATTTCTGTTTGTTTATTGCCTATCTCCCTTCCCCCACTAAACTGCTGGTAGGAGATTTGCTTTGTTGACTGCTGTCTGTAGCTCAGCATTTCTTTTTTTTTTTTTTTTTTTTTGCGGTACCGGGGATTGAACCCAGGGGCGTTCTACCTCCGCACTACACCCCCGGCCCTATTTTTTTATACTTTATTTTGAAACCGGGTCTCACGAAGTTGCGGAGGGCCTCACTAAGGAGAGAGAGAGAGAGAGAAACAGGGAGAGAGAGAGAGACAGAGCTGAGGCTGGCCACGAACCTAGATCCTCCGGTCTCTGCCTCCCAAAGTACTGGGATTACAAGCGTGCGCCACCACCCCCGGCTATGTTCAGCATTTCTGAAACATAGAAAACATTCAATAAATATAAATGGAATGGAAAAATATTTTACCATTCCACCCTCCATATTATCATTGACTCATCCCCTTGGAATTCAGTGGGGGTTTTTTTGTTTTTGTTTTTGTTTTTGTTTTTGTTTTTGTGGTACCGGGGATTGAACCCAGGGGCGTTCTACCTCCGCGCTACACCCCCGGCCCTATTTTTTTTTATATACTTTATTTTGAAACTGGGTCTCACGAAGTTGCGGAGGGCCTAAGTAGAGAGAGAGAGAGAGAGAGAGAGAGAGAGAGAGAGCTGAGGCTGACCGCAAACCCGGATCCTCCAGTCTCCGCCTCCCAAAGTACTGGGATTACAAGCGTGTGCCACCACGCCCGGAGGTTTTTTTTTTTATTATTATGAAACACAGACTTGAACTCCTCTTCACATATTCTGAGGACTAACTTATAGTTCCCCCCGCACCCCCAACCCAGGACCTCAGTTCTTTGATAACTCCCAGTTCTGTTTAGCCAGTCCTGCTCTTTCACAGGCTGGACCAAGTGGAACTTAGGTGCGCCACCTAGAGGCTTCAAGGTGGAAGAACTCGGAACAGAAGGCAACAGAGCAGCCTCCTTTGAGGAGCTGGGGGTAGTCAGGGCAGTCGTTATTTCCCGTGCACTTCTCTTTGAAGATGGATCAGAAGGGGTTCAAATATGTCCATAACGGGTCCTTGTCACACATTCTAGGTCCTGGTCACCCGTCCTGGTTCACCCCATCCTACTTTTCCTACTATGTTCTCCCTCTGTGCCCCTCCAGCTCCGTTGACTTCCACCCTACTCATTCTATTCAATCAAAATCACTCTCATAACATGGAAAGTCAAAATTTTTGTTCCTTCTTTGCTGATTCATGACCCAATATGAATATTTGCTCATTCTCTACCAGGTAGCTTTCAAGTTCTACATACAAAGAGGTAAACAAAAACAAACAAACAAACAAAAACATACTAAAAGGTAGGAATGTTGTGAGGCCAGAGTAATTTGGCAGTTACGAGCTCTCCCAAAGTCAACAGCTGGCTCCTCACTTTATATCTTCAAAACAAAGGAGCCTACTCAAGTCCTCCTTCCTGGAGATTTTCTCAATAATGACTTATTTTCCTTCCCTACAACATAGAAGCAGTGGTCAACTTTTAAGAGGCAGCTTTTTCACTAATACCAAAGTATTTCATTTACCTGTAGCCAACTTTATAATTATTTACTTGTAGGCTTATAGATTATTTGTTTCTAGGTCTTCAAAACATGTCAAAATTCTTTTAAGGCAAAATTCATCCCATGAATTTCTTTTTTTATGAATTTCTATATTGTAAACTTCAACCCAAGCTTTTATCTAAAAATTTGGTACATTTGAAGTGAAATGACACTACTTTCTCTATCCTCTTTTAGGCTCAGGGGTCTGTATATTTTTGGAGTTCCCTAAAGGGCAAAAATCTGGATGTGAAGGTGCCAAAGAGTACATGAGAAGGAAAAGAGATTTTCAAATTCACATAAGGAGAACAAGAATGATGAGCAACAGACCAAGCACTTCAGCTCTGGGAAAGAGGCTGCAGAGGGTCGTATGCACGACTTCACAGCAGTGAATTTCTCCACAATGAAGTGCACCTGAAGCTTGGCAGAATATGATATAAAGAAGACCCAAATAGAGAGATATACCATGTTCATAAATGAGAAGATGGCAACTTGAAGATGGCTGCTCCCACTGACTGGACTGCATGGGGAGGGCTCCTATTTCATCTTGCAAACTCTTGATCTAGGAAACCATACCTTGATGCCTCCGGCTTATTACTAAATCCTCCTCACAAAGTAATCTATCTCCAAATTCAGTGAAAAATCTGCCTCCCAAAATTGTGACATATAAATTGATCCTAAAATTAATAAATACGAGCAAAGACCAAAGAATAGACATCAAAATTTTGAAGAAGGAGGAGGAGGAGTAGGAAGATAATCTTCTTTATATATTTACCAAATACATAGAGTAATTATTCTTACAACTCAACAATAAAAGGCCCAGTTTAAAAAACATGCAAAACACTTGAATATAGATTATCTGAAGAAGATGCATGTGGCCAGTAAGAACATAAAATGATGCTGAGTATCTTTAGTCATTAGGGAAATGGAAATGAAAACCACAGAAAACAATACTTCATGCCCACAAGGATGGCTATAATTTTTGAAAAATGAAAATTAACAAGTGTTGGCAAGGATGTGGAAAAATTGGAATTATCATATACTGTTGGTGGGAATAGAAATGGTTTCTTAATAAGTTAAATAGAGTTACCATATGAACCAGCAATTTTACTCATAGGTATATAGCCAAGATAATTAAAAACAAATGTTCATATAAAAACTTGTACATGAAAATTATACCAGTATAATTCATAATATCCAAAAAATGAAAAAAATCCAATTGTCTCTTACTTAATGAATGGGTAAACAATTGTAATATATCCATACCATGGAATATTATTCAGCCATAAAAAGCAATGTGGTATTGTCATGTATCACAACATTGATGAACCTTAAGAATGTTATACAAATTATGAAAAATATCCAGAATAGAAAAATCTATAAAGACAGAAAATATATTAGTGGTTGACTAGGGCTAGGGTGAATGGGAGTTTGGCAATGATAGTTTAAAAGTTTAGGATTTCTTTTGAGATAATGAAAACATTCTAAACTTGATTGAGATGATGGTTGCACAACTCTGTAAATACACAAGAAAAATACCAAATAGTATCTTCTGAAGAATGAACTTTATGGTATGCTAATTATATCTCAACTTTTAAAGAGTCATCATAAAGTTGTAGTAACTAAAGTACGTAGTGCTGTTGTATGGATCAACAATTAGATCAAAGGAAAGTAATAAAAATCAGAAAAGGTTATCAATACATAAAATAATTTAGTGGGTGATAGAGTTGACATTACAGATCAGTGGAGAAATTGTTTAGTCAATAAATGGTGGTGTTCAACTGGCTATCTATAGGAAAATTGAGGTAAAATTAAATCCCACATCCACTTCACTTACACACAGGAATTTCAGATAAATTAAAGAACTTAAGGGTAAAAAATAAAGGAAAGCCATAAAACTTTCAAAAGAAAATATAGTGAAATGATTTTATGACATCAAGAGAGTGAGATTTTTAAACAAAAACCAAAGAGCACAAATCAAAATGGAAAAGATGCATACATTTTTCTATGGTAAAATTTAAAATTCCAGAAGAAGATATAATACCACAAATGAAGTAAAAGGAAAGTACATGGCCAACAAAGGATCGATTTCCAGGAGGTATAAAAAAATTTCTAAAATTAATTTTTAAAAACAAGCAAACAATATAAAAAATACACAAGGAACAGGAACCATTAATGCACAGAAAACATCAATGACAAACATGGAGAATTCTCAAAATCACTCGTAATCTGGAAAACACAATTAAAACAATGATGCCTCACTTCTCAATCTCCATACTTTATGTATTGACAAATTAAGGAGACGATGTAAGAAAATGGAAATTCTGATACACTCTTGGTGGAAGTCTAAATTTATGAAGCATTGTAAAAAAAAAGTTGGCAACATCTGGCAAAGATGTTAATTATGGTCTGAATGCTCATGTCCTCCCCAAATCCATATGTTGAAATCCTTACCACCAAGGTGTTGGTAGGAGGAAGTAGAGCCTTTGCGACACAATTAGGCCATAAAGGTGGTCTTCATGAATGGGGTTGGGCTCTTCTAAAAGAGATCCTTCAGCCCTTCTAGAGTGAGAAGACTTTCCATGAGAAAGCTGGCCCTCACCACACTCCAAATCTCTGGCACCTTGATCTTGGACTCCAGATTCCAGAACTGTGAGAAATCAACTCCTGTTGTTTATAAGCCACCTTGTCTAGGGTATTTTGTTATAGCACATTCTTAGTATATTCTGAACATACTGCGACAGATGTTCACCACCATCATGCTCAAATATTCTCACTGTAGCTCTGAACCTTGGCAAGGAAAGAAGCACATAAATGTATAAAGACCCATGAGTAAGGATGCCCATTGCAGCACTTTCGTGAGAGTAGAAACTTGAGCATAATCATGGATAGAGAAAATATGCAATATAGCTGTAGTTTGATGTAGCAGTTCAAATGACTGAATTATGTCTCTATGCTTCAACATGGATAAATCTCAAAGACATACTATTCATTAAAAATGTTCAGAATTATACATGTAATACAGTAAAACCTATGTAAATTTTAAGTATTTAAAACAAGCCATTTGTGGATACATATTTACATATACATTTTTTAAACATAGACGGAAAGGATGTACACCCGCTTCCATTGGTAATAATAGGCAATTTAATACATTCACTATATACTGTCACTATACTGACAAGAACCAATAAATACACACCACTATTTTTATAAAATATGATTAAGATGGGGAAACAGGATAGTAGTTAGAAAAAGCATTGGGCCAAATGATGGTGGGTGGTGAGAGATGTTGAACATATTCAGAAGCTGGTGAAAAACCAGAAGGGAAAGAGTTTGAAGATTCAGGAGGAGAGGTTATTGATGGGAAGGGCTACCTGGGGGCTGCAGGGTTGGGTGCAGGGCACAAGTGGAGGAATTGACCTAATGTTGCAGGCAGCAAACCTCTTCTACATGGAAGGAAGGGGGGCCGACAGGATGGACGCAGCAGAGATACACCTGGAAATGGGCAGCCAGGGTGAGAAACAGGAAGGCCAGAGCATCCATTTCTCTGAGAGCTTCTATTTTTGCAGAGAACCAGTTTGTAAGGTCATCTTTTCACTGTAAAAGAGGAAAGAGACTGGAGATCCAAGGGCATGAGAAACCACAAAGGCAAGCACTTTGGAGAGCAGGAGAGAGCCCAAAGGAGAGGCAGCTTTCTGGGTAGAACAGGCAAGGCTGGGCATCAGGCATAAGCATCCAACTATCCAAGCGGACGCTGGTCTCCCATGGTCTACTCAGAGTTTTCTGCACTCTGATGAGTGAGACGTTGGAGCAGGCAACACTCAGGCAAGCAGGTTGGCACCAACTGGCACCAAGGAGGTCTGCCAGCAGGTGGCTGGGTTGAGACACAGCACTGGCATTTAGTGGAGGAGGGATGTGAGTACTGGGCAGAAGACCAAGAACCAGTGCCACCAGTGGGGACTGCCCCTCATTTCATTTACATCCCTTCAAGTCTACCAGGGGAGCTAGATAAGCAACAAATGTCCCCTCCCCATGCCTCAAGTTTCCAAATCAGAAGATTCTAGATAGGAAATCTGCATTCTGACTCACACCAAAATAAGGAAATCACTGCTCCTGATCCTGGGGCCGAGCTCATCTTGCAGGGGACTGTGGCGAGCTGCCAGCTATACAGAAGCCGGAACACGGGCAGGGCTTGGCATGTAGCACCCATTCCAAAGCCCCTGGCCTGAGGGAGCCGGGGAAGCCACCACATCTTCCCAGACATGAAGGGGTTAAGAGAAGTGCTGGGAACCTGCATACTTTTATTACATTATAGGGATGTTATTGCATTATAAATAATGCCACAGGATGCATTATTTATACATTTAATATTGGGCTTGCTTATAAGTCAGATCTCTTCACTTTTAGATAAATACTCCATCTGCAGCCCACCTCCAGCAGCCACGCGCAGGCGGGAGAGTGGAGAGGCACCGGGCGCTCAGCTCTCTCAGACAGCGGAGGGAGAGCAGACACATGTCAGAGACAGCAAAACCCTGTGATGGGAGGCAGATAATGTCTTTATGAAAACTAACAGATGGCTCTTTTGAAAGCCCTTTCAGTTCCCCTCTCGTCTGATAAGAGCGGGTAAGCAAGATACAATGGAGAGAGCTTTATGGGTTTGTACTTATTGTCCTAAGAGCCCAGAGAGTAGGAGACAGACCAAGAGCATGGGGAGGGGGTGGGGAGAGAGGGAGGGGAAGATGCCTGGCTCTGCTGCTGGGACTGCCACTGCAGTTGCAAAATAGAAGCAATGATAACTGCTCTTTCTGGTTTGTCCAAATATTTGTTTGTTCAGAATATTTACCGTGACGGCTTCCCATGTACCAACTCTGGAGCTAAAGGAGATTCAGAGATAGATAAAACCAGCCTCATCCAGGACTCTCCATCAGTGTGCAGAGAGACTCATCTGAATGTGGCTATGAGTCAGGATTTAGAGCAACCTACATCAAAAGCTGAGACAGAGCCTGGTATGGTGGTGCACACCTGTAATCCCAGTACTTGGGAGGCTGAGACAGGAAGATTGCAGGTTCAAGGACAGCCTCAGCAACTTAGCAAGACCCTCAGTAACTTAGTGAGACCCTGATTCAAAATTAAAAAAAATAAAAAGGGCTAGGGGTTTCATTCAGAGGTAGAATGTCCCTGGGTTCAATCCCCAGTACAAAAAAAAAAAAAAAATCCAAGGCAAT
>PVJS01042024.1:0-17693 GCA_004027185.1 Glis glis | reverse complement strand
AGATGCGCTTTCCTCGGAACGAGTCGCACACACTCTACGCGGCTTCTCCCTTTTTATCTAAGTCCGCACCTATCAGAATCCTGCTGCCTACATTCAGGGCAGGGCTTTCTCTTTAATCTGCTGTTACACACCCAAAATCACATAATCTTGGGTGTGTCATGATCAGGTCAAGTTGACAACTTAGATTAACTATCACACTCTACTTAGTGAGGCCTCCGCAACTTCGTGAGACCCGGTTTCAAAATAAAGTATAAAAAATAGGGCCAGGGGTGTAGTGCGGAGGTAGAACGCCCCTGGGTTCAATCCCCGGTACTGCAAAAAAAATAAAAAAAGAAGGAAGAAATACACAGATGACATGACTATCTATGTAGAAAATTTAAATTAAAAACAAAAATAAAAAACCTAGAACTAATAAGCCATTAAAACCAGGTATCAAGACTCAAGATTAATATGCCAAAGTCAATTGCTTTCCTATATACCAGCATTAAACAAGTGGGTTTGAAATTTAAAGCACAGTGCCATTTACATTAGCACCTCAAAAACTGAAATACTTAGGTACAAACCTAACAAAATACATACAAGATATGTGTGAGAAAACCTACAAAACTCTGATAAAAGAACTCAAAAAAGAATTAAGTAAATGGAGACATTCCAAGATTGTACATAGAAAGACTCAATATTATCAAAATTGCAGTTCTTCCCAATGTATACTCAACAATTCCAATTAAAATTCAAGAAAGTCATTTTCTGCCTATTGACAAACTGATTCCAAGTTTACATGGAGAGGCAAAAGACCCAGAATAACCAACATGATATTGAAGCAAAAAACAAAATTGGAGGGTTGATACCACCCATCTTCAAGCTGTACTATAAAGCAACAGTAATTAAGACAGTATGGCATGATGTAATAACAGATAAATGTAAGAGAATGGAGAGATTAGAAATAGATACATAAACTTAGCTTATATTTGACAAAAGATCAAAGGTAATTCAATTGAGAAAAGATATTTTTTTCAGCACAGTGCTAGAACAACTGGACATCAGCATACAATGACATAAAATCTAGATACAGAACTTGCCCTGTTAACAAAAACTAATTCTAAATAGATTATAGACCTAAAGGTAAAATAAAAATTATAAAACCCCTAGGAAAAGCAATAGGACAAACTATAAATAACTGGATTTGGTAATGACTTTTATATATAATAAAAGCTACAATTGATAAAAGAACAAATCTGTGAGATGGACTCCATTAAAATTTAAAAGTTTAGCAGGGCATGGTGGCGCATGCTTGTAATCCCAGTACTTGGGAAGCTAAGACCGGAGGATCCAGGTTCGCGGCCAGCCTCATCTACTTAGTGAGTCCTCCGCAATTTAGTGAGACCCTGTTTCAAAATAAAGAATAAAAAATAGGGCTGGGGGTGCAGCTCAGAAGTAGAATGACCCTGGGTTCAATACTGGGTACTGCAAAAAAATTTTTTAAAGTTTTGCTGTACAAAAGATAACAAAAGAATGAAAAGATAATTCAGAGAATGGGAGAGAGTATTTGCAAAACGCATAGCTGATAAAGTATTTTTTATCCAAAATAGGTAATGAACTCTTAAAACTCAACAGTAATAAAATGACATATCAAATTATAGGCCAAAGACCTTAACAGACACCTCACCAAATGACATATACAGACAAAACATTAGCATATGAAAATATGCACCACATCATTTGTAATTAGAGAAATGTAAATTAAAACACCAATAAGATACCACTACATACGTATTAGAATGGTCAAAATCCATAACATTGACAACATCAAATCTGGCGAGGATGTGGAGCAACAGAAACTCTCATTCATTTCTTTTGGGAATGCAAAATGTTATAGCCACTCAAGAAAACAGTTTGGCAGCTTTTTATTAAACACAACATCCTCTTACCACTTGATCCAGCAATCATGCTAAATTGGTATATACTCAAGAGTTGAAAATTTATGTCTATGCAAAAGCCAATACACAGATGTTTATAGCAGCTTTACTCAAAATTTCCAAAACTTTAGTAGCTGAATAGTATGATAATTGTCTTAAAATTATTTTAATAGTGCATTGCACTTATACATCATAGTGAGTTTCAGTGTGGTAAAAAGCATGAATGCACATGATGACTAATCTTAGTGTCATCTTAATTGGATTAAAGATAACCTAGGTAACTGGAGGATGATTTCTGAGTGTCTCTGTGAGGGTACTTCCACCAGACATTGCTTTATAAATCTGTAGACTGAGTAGATAAGATTTACCCTCAATGTGATATGAGCAAGCACCACCCAATCAGATGAGGATGTGAATAGAACAAATAGGAGGTGATTTTCTTTCTCTTCTGAGCTGAGATACATTTTTCTTCTCCTGTCTTTGGACATCAGAACTACAAGGTCTCTAGACTTTAGATGCTAGAACTTACACTAGCATTCATCCCACCCCCAAGTTCTCAGGCCTTCAGCCTAGAACTGATCTGTCAACATAAGTTCATCACTTGTAACAAGAGACCACTTTGGTAGGGAATGCTGATAATCTAAAAGGATATGTATATGTAGGGGTAGAACATAAATGGAAGACACCTCTCTATACCTTCTGTTCAATCTTCCTGTGAACTTAAAACTGCTCTAAAAATAAAATCTATTTTAAAAAAGGTAAATATTTATCTTAAGATAAGGAAAACTGGCAGCCTCAAATACTACTGTTGAGACTGAATCTCAACAATTATAAAAATCTTTGATATGATTTAAAATATGGTCATGTTTTAACCTATCATTTTTAATTGAAATAGTTTTTAATTATGCAAATAGGCAAGGATTCATCTGGACGATTTCTCATCATAGGATAAAATTTGAAAATAGCCTGAATATCCCAAAATAATAAATTAAGAATATCATGATAAATCCATGCAATAGAATATGTATAAGTGGCTATTTGAATCATATATAGTATAAGCCCATTGTTGTTTAAAGAAATGGATGTCTAGGTATAGAAAAATACTGGAAACATATATACAAAAATGCTATTAATGATAGCTATCAAAGATGGTGGCATTGTTGAATTTTAAATTCCTTTTGTTTAATGTTTTCCAGAGTTTTTAAGATGAATATACATTTCCTTCCACATATTTCCACATTGGCCTACACCATGTTTATATTGTATTGAAAATCATGTCTTTATTCTCCTTGATTATAAAGATCATGTTTGCTACTTATTGCTAAACTCACAAGCAATGGCATGGAATATTATATCCACTCAGTAATTATTTGTGGTAAAATGACTGACTAAACGAAAAACTACAATAATCATGGCTAAGCAGATCAAGAATGGTACCTCTGGTAGTTTACCCAGGACTTAGTACCCAAATGAATTCTTCTTGAGCAGTTTTCACCATATAACTATGTTGCCATGTGCATCTCCCAATGTATATGCATTATCATCTCAGTGAATTCTACCGTCCATACCCTGGATTCTACCATCCATACCCTGGATTCTTTAAGCATCAATTTCCTCAAGAGTAAACAGAGTATGTAATCTCCATAGAGTTGCATGAGAATTAGAGATAATCTAAACACATCCAATACGTATCTGAGCTAAAGAAATTTATTATTATTATCCATATCTGTCCCCAATCCATTCTTTCATTTTTATTGCTACTTCTCATCTAAATATATCCTTTTTCAATCAAATGACACCACTCAAATAAACTATAGGCATTCCCTAAATTCAATTATTTATATACCACTGTACCAGTATTTGGCAATCTGCATATCACATATGCATGTTATTTATTTACTTTTAAAATATGCCTTAAATTGATTTTGTTTCTTAGATTCTTTCTAAACAATATTAGGAAGTCATGGGTTTGATATTTTTCTTATATAAATTCCCCAACAAGTGAATACACATACACACATACATTCCTCTTTGTTCTAACCCAAGTCGTCTTATATCTACAAGTAATGCAGGCTCTGTTACTCTGAGACACATTGTTCTATACTACAGTCGTGATTGGTATTGTGGAGTCATTTTGGAGATTCAAATCCAAAGTTCAAAGGTGGCTCAGAGTCCACTTAACTTTTTGTGTTTCAGTTTCATTCATGGTGATTGAAAGTAAAAATAAAGTTAAGAAAAAAAAGAGTCGTTTAAAAATATTCCTAGATTTATGCAATGACAAGGTTTAAAAACAATGACTAACCCAGTGGAAATGAGTGTTCTTAGCATCCACACCGTAGCCTTAAATGCCATACCAGTCCAGGTTTCCTTAGAGAAATGAGTGATTCCACTTCTGAGGCATGAAATATGTAAGATGAGCCCAGAAAGTAAGGAAAGCATACAAGACTACTACAATCATATCAAAAGAACCAACTTGAATAGATTCTCACTAAAGATGGAGCAATTTGAACAATAATAAGGATAATTTAACTGCAATGAATTGAAATTCTTCAATACATTTATATCCATGAGTTTATAATGAAGCTACAAAACAAAAGTTAAATGATCACATTTGGTGGGGACTAGGAAATCATCTCATTATTCTGAAAACTGATAGATGGAAAGAACTAAACATTTATCTTGACTTTCCCATGCAAATTATATTTCTACATTACCAAATAGTCAATGGGGGAGATGCTTCTCTACTGAAATAATTCAACTAATAAATGCAAGAAAATAATTGCAAGATCCCTTGTACATTTGTGCATTGTTTATGAAAGGTATAGGTCAGTTCAAGAGTGAATTCAAGCTTTTGGGCCTGAAGTCATAGCATTGGTCATTAACTGAAACAGAAAATACTCATTAAATGTGCCCTAGGGCAAGTCACCAAACCTTTCAAACAAAGCTTTTCCATTCCTGAGTCAGAAATCATAAATTCCACACCAACATTTAAAGCTCGTGAGAATTAAATGAGATGATACACAGAAAAGCATATATAGTAAAAGGTTCTAAACAAGGCTTACATACTAATAAGATATTATATTTCTTAGAGTCTTTCAAACTCTTTCTATGGCCCAATTTTTACTAGTTACATTCATATCTTCAAGTTATTCACACATTCTCTTATTTTCTTTCATGCTTGTTTGCTTACTTTTCTTTTTGTATCTTTTTTCCGTGTGTGTGTGTGTGTGTGTATGTGTGTGTGTGTGTGTGTGTGTTACCGGGGATCTCACTGAGGGACACTCTACCACTGAGTTGCATTCCCAGCCCTTTTTATTTTTTTATTTTATTTTGAGACAGGGTCTCCTTAAGTTACCCAAGCTGACTTTGAACTGGTGATCCTCCTACCTCAGCCTCCTCAGTAGCTGGGATCATAGGCAGGTGCCACCACACTGGACTATCTGTACATTCTTTATCTGCCTCTACCTCCAAGATTATGAAACCATTAAAGGAGTGAAATACATTTTGCTTTTTATCATATTCCCTATTTTGCATATTTTGAAATTTGAAAATAGCTTGCATGCGGGTAGACTTTTGCATATCTGCCAGGAGACGGTCCTTTTATCATTCTCTTCCAAAGGGGTTAGGGCACAGACTTGGTGCTTTGTGTGTGTGTGCGGTAGTGGAGACTGAACACAGAGGCATTCTATCTCTCAGCTACATCCCCAGACCTATTTTATTTTTTTGCTTCGAAACAGGGTCTCACTAAGTTGCGGAGGGCCTCAAGAAGTTGCTGAGGCTGGCTTCGAACCTGTGATCCTCCTGTCTCAGCCTCCCAAGTACTGGAATTACAAGCATGTGCCACCATGCCTGTCTGATTTTATAACTTTTTATAACACAGCCTTCTAGGCCACCACTGCTCTGATCTGGCACCCTAGAAAGACAGTTGCTTATCACAATTTATCAGTACCTTAATGGCACCAAGTAGACGTTTACTGAATCTATGGATGCAAAGTATATACCAAGCTCAGACTAAGCTGTGTGAGGCTTGTCTGTAGGTAAAGTACATGGGTTTCACTGCAAACATTTTACAGCCTTTTTTTGCCTATAGAAAGGTTTTGCTTATTTCACAGAACTCAGATGCTTCTGGTAAAGAGAATGGATAACAGATTGGGAGAGTGTTAATATAATTGGGGCATTATTACCATAACAATAAAATATATAACTTTCTCCTTCAAACCTTACTTAAAAACATCACTGTTGCTGCTTTCAAAATCTACCAGTAATCTTCATAATAGGGTCTGATTTACAATGGAAGGAAATTCAAAGTATTGGGAAATGACAAAGGATTTAAGTGAAAGTACATCCAAAGCGAGGTTTTGGCACAGCTTCCCTTATATGATGATATAATTTGATTCTTCCTTCACATACAAGTTAGTAGAGATACAATTATTATAGCAATTGTGAGTAACTTTTTTTGAGATACAAATTCCAATCTCTCATGGATAATGAACCAAATTAAAATTATTGACCGTAGGAGATTTTGTTGTTGTTGCCAATTCCTGTACTACAAAGCCAAATTCTATCTCTGCACCCCAGGCTCCCCTCTGGAGAATATTTCTGAAATATCACTGAGAGTCATTTTTAAAAGCATTATCTCTGAAGGACATCTGAATTAAAATCTAAAAGTTAAATCTATTAAGCTTCAACTCGTGTAGGCTTTATCTTAGTTTATACATGATATTTCAATACTCTGGAGAAAAATGTTCCTTAGCATACTTATATTGTTAAATAATTCCAAGAAAAGTTTTAACTAGCCTTATTAAAATTTGAAAACAATATTATATATCTATTATGTTGTCAAATATATATATTTATATTTTTCTGGGCTATTTCTGCTGGAAACTGCTTTTGTAAAAACATTAAACTTAGCAATAGACAATGTTCTCATTTGTAAAATGGGAATAGTAACATACAGAATTTTCATTATGTCTTTTAGACAATAACAAGTGTTGGTGATGATGTGGAGAAATTGGAACCCTCATATCTTGCTAATCCTAATGTAAAGTAATGGTACAACTGCTTTAAAAAGCTTTGTAGTTCTTCAAAAATTATTTCTAGAGTTGCCATATTGCCCAGCAACTCCACCCCTAGGTGTATACCCAAGTTAGTTGAAAGCATATGTGCACACAAAAATATGCACATGAATGTTCATAGCAATATTTTCCATAATAGCCAAAGAGTGGAAACAACCCAAATGTTCACCAAATGATGAATGGATAAACAAAGTAGTGTATGTACACGGGAAGGTTATGCAACCATGAAAAAGAATAAGTTATTGATTAATAGTACAACATGGATGAATCTTAAAAATGTTATGCTGAGTGAAATCAACTAGAAAAAAGGCCACTTATTGTATGATCCCACTTAAATAAAATTTCCAGAATGGGTAAATCCATAAGGACAAAGAATATATTAGTGGTTGACAGGAGCTGTGGGGTGGAGAGAATCTGAAGTGACTACTAATTGTATGAGGCGTCTTTTTGGGGTTATGAAATGGTATAGAATTAGATAGTAGTAATAGTCAGACAATTTTGTGAGTATACTGAAAAGCACTGAATTATACATTTCAGAAATGTGAATGCTGTATCTGAATTACATCTCACTAAAAAAAGATTCAGTGGGAGGAGGTGTTCAATTACTACTGACATAACTGTTCTCTCATGTAATGAATTAGAATATTTATTTAGCCAGGTTGTGCTGGCCAGTACAAAATTTTCTTTAATTCATGACACATTGTAAGCCAAAAGAGGCTTATTACCTAGATCTAATACTGTTAGTATGGATTTTACTTTTCTGTTCTACAGAAAAAAAATAGAAATATTTTGTGTTGGAAAATTCTTCCATCTGAATTGAGCTCTGTCTTTTCTATACCAATCTCTTCACCTTGTAATTAAAATCACAGAGTCAGATGCCAAAAGAAAACAGATGCCATGAAATAAAAAGAACCTATGTTCAATAGTAAACAGGGCTCCTTGAAGAAATGGCTGGGGCAGGAGTGCAGCAAAAGGAGCCTGGAGAATCTTGTGGTATCAGAAGTAAGTACGTGCTCACACACACAAGAAACACACAACGATGGGTATGTTAAAGAGGCACAGGAGTTGACTGGAAAAAAAAAACTCCCAATAGCTGGAACAACTTGAACAACGTGTGTGTGTGTGTGTGTGTGTGTGTGTGTGTAGTATTACTTTATTATAACCAAAGCACAAAGAGAAATCCATGAAGCCATATTAATATAAGCAAATGTTTGGATAAATAAAAAAGCTGGGAGAATAGACAAACCTTTCATGCAGAAGAATTATAAATAATGTATGTAGATGATCACATTAAAGAAAGCAGGGTATAATTCCCCATTCTTTAAGTGTGGAGTCCACAAATGACGTATTTCCAAAAGCTGTTATATGGGATGAAGGAAACAATAACTTTATAGTAAAGATGTTTGATGAGCTCTGTCTCAGACAGGTGATCAAGGTTAACCTCAGCAGTGGTTAAGTCATGTAGCTTTAACACTAAATTATGAGGATGGAATTTTACCTCTGTGGTCTTCCTCCCAAACTCCAAACTTTCAAACTCCCATGTAATTGGGGGGCATCTAAAAAGTTCCAGTTGTGAAAGATTCTACAAAATACCCAACCAGTAGTTCTCAAAACAGTTAAGATATCAAAAACAATGAAAGTCAGAGAAATTGTTTCGGCGTAGAGGAACCTAAGGAGATATGGCTGTTAAATGTAAATGGTATCCTGTATGGGATCCTAGGATGGGGAAAAAACAAAAAACAAAACAAAACAACAAACACATAAGGTAAAAACTCATGGAAGCTGAAAAAAGGTATGGGCTTTAGTTATAATGATATATCAATATTGATTTATTAATTGTGACAAATGTACTATAGTAATGGCCAATACTAATCATAAGTAAAAATTAGGTGATAGGCATATGAGAACTGATAGCATCATCAAAAATATTATGTATAGCTAAAACAACTCTAAAAGAAGGTTTATGTATATAACCCCCAAATATATAAAATATACATATATTTGGGGGATACTGGAGATTCCAGAACACTCTACCTCTGAGCTATATCCCCAGCCCTATTTTAATTTTATTCAAAGACAGTGTAGATTTGAAATTTTTTTCCTAATTCACTGAATTTATACCCTTTTCCTACCTGGGTCTTTCCTTACCAGATTATGGCCCTTGACATATAATATACATACAATTTTCTAGAAGCAGAGGTTAGATGGGAGAACACGTTTTGCTGAAAATGCAGATTGCAACCTGCCCCCACCACTAATCCTGACTAGGGTCTCAGAGTAGAGTTGTGCTGGACTGGAGTCATGTTACTGATCTTGGAGTTCACCTCAAAAATCTTCATGAAAACCTCACTAAAATATTGTGTACTTACAGTTCTGCTTTCCCAGACATGGAATATGGGGCTTGATGGACAAATATTCATCTCTTAAATAGCTTTATTTGTATTTTTATAAGATCTTCTAGGAATCTCATGTTTATATTTAGTTTGATAAAATGATAAAATCATTGAGAGATATTTGAGAGAAGAAATTTGTTTTCCTACTTTAAAGATATTATCAACTGTCTTCAAATAAATTTGCATAGTCCTTAAAGTCTTTTAAAAGGTTTCTTATAGCCGGGCGTGGTCGCGCACGCTTGTAATCCCAGTACTTTGGGAGGTGGAGACCGGAGGATCCGGGTTCGTGGCCAGCCTCAGCTCTCTCTCTCTCTCTCTCTTCTTAGTGAGGCCCTACACAAACTTTGTGAGACCCAGTTTCAAAATAAAGTATAAAAAATAGGGCCGGGGGCGTAGCGCGGAGGTAGAACGCCCCTGTGTTCAATCCCTGGTACCGCAAAAAAAAAAAAAAGGTTTCTTATTTTTATGGAGTTTGGTTTCATTGGTGCATTGTAATTGTACATGATAGTTAGATTCATAGTGATACCCTAATATATGCATATGCCGTTATTTCATCTGTTTCCTTCCCCATATCTTCCCTTTCCTCCCTTCCCTCCCCATGCCTGATAGTGAGATTCACAATGATACATTCATATACATGCATATATGCTTGTAACAAGCTGGGCGTGGTTACGCATGCTTGTAATCCCAGTCGTTGGGAGACTGAGACAGGAGGATCACAGGTTCACCGCCAGCCTCAGCAACTTGTGAGGCCCTCCACAACTTAGTGAGAGCCTATTTCAAAATAAATAATAAGATAGGGATGGGGGGTGTAGCTCAGAGGTAGAATGCCCCTGGCTTCAATTCCCAGTACCACCAAAAGAAAAAAAAAGAATACTGACATATATGCTCGTAACAGTATTTGATCTGGTTTGTTTCCAGTTTTTCTCCCTTCCCTCTACTCCTGCCTTTCCCAACCCCCTTTCAAAAATGTCTTTCAATACTATTACCACCAAAAGTAACCCCTGGTGTCTGGACTTCAGGTAGAAGGCTGATAGGACAGTATATGGACATGGACGTTAAATGGGCCTAGAAATTGTTTGCTCTGTGACATGGGCAAGCTGCTTGAACTAGTTGAGATTCAGTTCTTTCCTGCATAATATGGAAATAATAATACTTGGAGCATAACATGGGATTCTTCATTGAGACATCATGTGAAAAGTCTCTGTCATGTTGGCAGGCACATAATTAGTGCTAGTAGCCAGGAAGATATTAGATTTATTTGCTCATTGCATTAGATTTCAGAACAGTAGCCCTCACAAGTTAGAACTCGTTAAAATGTTAAATGCCATGAACAGAAACTGAAAATGACCATGGGCCACTACATTCCACAGGCGGAGATACTGGATTCTAAAGAAGTTTAAACATAGCCAGGCGTGGTGGCGCAGGCTTGTAATCCCAGTATTTTGGGAGGCGGAGACTGGAGGATCCGGGTTCGCGGCCAGCCTCAGCTCTCTCGCTCTCTCTCCCTGTCTCTCTCTTTCTCTCTCTCTCTCTCTCTCCTTAGTGAGGCCCTCCACAACTTCGTGAGACCTGGTTTCAAAATAAAGTATAAAAAATAGGGCCGGGGGCGTAGCGCGGAGGTAGAACGCCCCTGGGTTCAATTCCTGGTACCGCAAAAAAAAAAAAAAAGAAGTTTAAACATGCCCAAAGACAGATTTTGTTAGTGCTGATTTTAGACCAACACACAAAAAAACTAGCTAGCCAGACCAGGGACATGTACGCATCATACACCATCACACAAATGTTGCCTACTATTCTTACAATACCAAAGGTCACTCTTGAAAGTCACATTTCTAATCAGTGTAACTATTTGAATGAACTTTCCAGGATAATTTAGGCACGAACACTGCCTAAATATGTCAATTCTTTTAAAAGGTAGATTTTCTTATTAAACTGTTTTATTGAACATTTTTCATTTTAGAAACTCTTGGGATTGCAAATTGACATTTAAATTGAAGCCTAAATTTTCCCCCAGTCAGAGGTATAGCTAGTCCTTATTAAAACTGATGAATATTCATTTTCCTTGTCAAGGATATTATACTAGATTCAAATTGTTGAAATCCTCTTAGGATATAGTCATGATTATATTATTTAGCTGATTCAATAAACAGAATGAATGATTGCTAAGATCTCCAGGGAAATTATGCCCACCCAATGACAATGGAAACTCTTCGCTGTGCTTGAAATTTTTCCAAATTTGGGACAGAATCCTTTTTTAACATAATAAAAATAAAAACATCTGAAGATTTGGACATCATCTACAAAGACTGTTAAATACAATTCAATAATTGGGAGGGATGAAATTTCTAACACACCTTGATTCAAAAGTGTCAATAGAAACTTCATTTTTCTAACCTAAGAGTTTCTTTTCCCCCTGAAAACTGAGCCAATACAGTAAGAGACGCAGATATTAAACTGATAAAAGTGATTAGGACAAGGGATTTCAGACAAATATGTTACACCAACTCTAACTATCCAGCCTGCAGCTGGATATTGAAGACAGTGCCTACTTTTCTTGTACCCAATGTCCTCTCATTAATGCATTTCCAAAATAGCAAGTTCATCCTTAGACTTCCTGTTTATGAGCTTCCCAGGGCTTCATACTCTAAATAGAATAAAATCCAATTCTTCAGTTAACAGAGTCAATGAGATGGCCCGATCGACTCTCCGAGTTCATGTCCTGCTCTCCTCTGAGCTCTAAGCACGCGGGGCCTCTTTTCTGTACCTCACATTCCCTTGTACTTTCTGCTTCATCTTCTCAGACCACCCCAAGCTTTCACAAGCCTCATTCCTTTGCATCATTTATGTCTTGGCTTAAATACTATTTCCAGAGGGTAATTTATGGAACTAGTAGCTAACTCTTTCGGAGGTCCCTGAAATTGCTGGCTTTTTAGAAAAAAAAAATATTCAACGCTCTCATGGGCATTTCCATCATCCCCTTACTTTTATTCAAAGCCCCCCAATTGCACCCAAGGCTACTACTACCCACTTGGATTAGTCCAGCTTTCCTCCCCACCCCACCCACACCAGGAATCTATGAATGGAAGCTGAGAAGGAAGACTAGTTTCATGGAAGGAAAAAGTAAGTAAGTTCAGTGAAAACTCCTCCTCCTCTACCACTGGGTAGAGGAAAAATGATTGTAATGGATCCTATTGGAGGGAAGAGGGTTTCTCCTGCACTCTTCTGTTTCCTTCTGTAGAAGTCCCTCTAAATCCTCCTGACCTCATTCCCAGTCCCTTTACCAAAGTGTTCCCCAGGGACAAGGAACAACTTAATTGAATAAACCAGGTATGTGTATCCCCTTCTTTTCCCATAAGAATCATTGCTGTGTTGGATCCAACTTAATAGACATTTTACAGAGCTAACTTCTGTCCTTGAACTGAGTTGGTAAATCTGCCTGCATCTCACTTCGCTGCAAATATGAGCCATATTATTAATATTTACTTCATCTATAAAAAGACTATATTTTCCCCATGTTTGCCTTATGTCTTTTTATCTTTTAACTGCTCCAGTACTCAGGAGAAGAAGAATGGCATTTGTCAGAATCTCTTAAATCCAGGAAGAAGCCCTGATTTTCCAGCATAATAACTAAAATGATCTACAGTTGGCTGCAAGCTACAGTCTGAAATGAAGCTTTGGACTGCGCTGGAGCAAAGTAGCTGCATTTCTACTAAAGGTCTTCTGCTCTCTAAGTAGAAGAAAATTGATAATGGCCATCTAATTTAAAGAAAAAATTATATAAAACAGTAATTAAGCCGGGCGTGGTGGCGCACGCTTGTAATCCCAGTACTTTGGGAGGCGGAGACCGGAGGATCCGGGTTCGCGGCCAGCCTCAGCTCTCTCGCTGTCTCTCTCTGTCTCTCTCTCTCTCTCTTTCTCTCTCTCTCCCTGCCTCTCTCTCTCTTTCTACCTCCGCAACTTCGTGAGACCCGGTTTCAAAATAAAGTATAAAAAATAGGGCTGGGGGCTTAGCGCGGAGGTAGAACACCCCTGCGTTCAATCCCCGGTACCGCAAAAAAAAAAAAAACCCAGTAATTAATAGCATTGCAAGGGCTCAATAAGTATTGGTTGAAGTATTGAAACAATGAATGGAGTTCTTTTTTTCCTTCAGGTGGGTCACAGCCACACAATTCAACAGTCCATTTGTCCCTCAAGACACAAGCACAGCAGTAAATCATCCATATTCATGCATAAGAAGAGCAGCTAAGGTGAAGAGGATAAACTATAGCAGTTGCTTCTGCAGACAAAATTCCCAGACAATGATGGCAGATGGATCCATCCAGAAATAGAAACTACATAGAGTTAGGTGATCTGAGAAGGGCTGAGGGTTCATATAGCAGTGGAGAACTGCATGATAGCATGGGGGATAGCAATTTGAGAAAAATCAACAGAAAATAAAAGATTTATTATTAGTATATTCAAGCCTGGAGCTGTGCTTCTAACAGCTTCCTTGTAAACTTTGCACTTGTTGAATTGTATTTTACTAATTGCCTGTTTTGTTGTTCTTCCTGGTCTCCTTGATATTGGAAGTTTGAAAAGTAAAAACTACCAAGTGGTAGAAGAATTATTTTCTTGAATTTTTTTTAATTCCACAAAATAGTAAGTCTAACAAAGGAGAAAATTAAGGATAAATAAACAGAAACTGAACTGGCCGGGCGTGGTGGCACACGCTTGTAATCCCAGTACTTTGGGAGGCAGAGACCGGAGGATCCGGGTTCGCGGCCAGCCTCAGCTCTCTCTCTCTTTCTCTCCCTGTCTCTCTCTCTCTCTCTCTCTCTCTCTCTCTCTCCTTAGTGAGGCCCTCCGCAACTTTGTGAGACCCGGTTTCAAAATAAAGTATAAAAAATAGGGCCGGGGGCGTAGCGCGGAGGTAGAACGCCCCTGCGTTCAATCCCCGGTACCGCAAAAAAAAAAAAAAAAAAAGAAAGAAACTGAACTGTTTTATATGCAGTTAGCTAGCTAGCTTCTTACAGTGAGCAATGATTTCATAAAAATTGCAAGCATTTACTTTGTTAATTTCTACAAGGCATTTATAAGTTCCCATGGCACTTTCCTGAGCAAAAAATGCCAACCCCCTGAGAAGAGCTCCCAATTCACAGCTGTTTGGCACCACGTTATCATGGCTTGTTATCACAGTTGCCTGGATTATCTCTTGGAAGATCAATTTCCAAGTGAGCAATCAGATCAAGAGCAGTTGATCTAATTCAGGCACTTTAATGACCAGCTAACTTCAATAGTGCTGGTAATTAAAATGACAAATACAATTCAATTGTGCAAAATTGACATATCTCAGTGCTTGGCTGCAATGTCAACACACATTCACAAACAAAACCCATCTGAGACTGACCAAAGCCCTTTGTGGACATAGTTCATACTGCCCCTCTCACAATTGCATTGCATGATCACTGTCTATCACTTTTGACAGCCCATCATAATAATGAATTGCACTATCCGTATTCCTTACAGAGCCTTATCCTAGTGAAGAATAAATCAGATTGCACCCTATCTCAATCATATTGAATTTAAAGGTGGAGCTCTGACAATATGATTAAAGTAATCACAATCACTTGTCACTTTGGTGGGGAAAGGTTTCTTTGTTTGCAAAACAAACATAATGATGCATAATTTGTGATTTGGGAGCCTGGTTTAGCAAAAGGAAATCTGGAACACCTGTTGTTGTCAAGGCTCAGGAAAACTGCCAATCTCATTTTAAATGCTGCCTTTACCTGTTTCACACAACCACTGAATCTCGCCATCTGGCCCAGCCTGAAATTTCCATGAGTTCAGCCAAATTGTAGGAATAGCTTCTTTTTGTCCATTCTTCAAGAAATGGGCTGCTTGAGAAAACTAAAAATACATTTGACATCAAAAAGCTGTCTCCACAATGCATGAAGTCTGAGTGTCATAAAACGATGGGAAGGATATTAGGCTTATGCACCGTATAATCATTTCTAGAGTAGTACTATATTAGAATTGGGGATTAAGCCAATAGAGCATGTTTGTTTAGAATTGTGGTAATTGCTGAGTGCAGAACAGTATTAAATTATTCCTCAAAATGGAACATTGCATTTTCCTAATGGTCAACTGGATAAATAAACATATGAGTGTTTCAACAAGTCAAGCAATAGAACATGTCAGAGCAAAAACAACATACACTCTCAGATCATAAACTTTTAGTATAAAACACTTTAGGTAACACCAATGAAATTTAACTATGCTCAAACCATTTTATCCACTGAGACTGTGAGAATTTCAACTTCATGATTACTGATTAAAATGAAAACAAAAATTAATTCAGAAGATTTTACGATGATACAATGGGCCACATTTTTAATGAGATATAGTGTACAAATGGTGAAATGCACAGATTTTAAGTGTAATATTTCAGTATGACAATTGCAGGTATCTTTGTACCTATGCCATATATGTACCAATATGCAAAATATTTCCATCAATCTAACAAGTTCTTTTGTCATACTGTGCCCAAGCTCCACTCCATCTGCAGAAATTACATGCTACTCTTATGATTTCTTACACCAGATTTACCTGCTAAAGAATTTCATGTAAATGGGTATTTGATATAGTCTTTATTTCTCTCTTAATGTTCTCCATATTTTCCCTTTTCATCTTTTTTATGAACCCCTAAAATATTTATAATTACTGTTTAATGGTTTAATCTACTAGTTTGTGTACTTCTGTATCCTTTGAATCACTTTTATTGCTTGTTTTCCTAATATAGAACAGGTTTTTCTGCTTCTTTAATTTTGATTGGACATTGGGCATTATGGATGCTACATTGATGATTCTAAATAGTGTTTCTTTTTATTTCAGTAAAACTAATTTTATGGTAGATCACCTTGCCTTTCTGAAACTTTTAAAAGCTGTTTGTTTGTGCTAATCTAAAGAAGACTTAATCCTAAGGCTGTAATATTCTTACTCATAAAGACATTGTGTATTAGTCAGTTACCCAGACAAACAGAACCAACAAGATATAATATATATGGATATGAAGAAATTTATCATGAAGAATTGGCTCACATGATTACAGAGGCTGAGAAATCTCACAATCTGCTGTCTACAAACTGGAGGTCCAGAAAAGTTGGTGACAAAATTGCATTTGAGTCTGAAGACCTAAGACCCAAAAGAGCCAATGGTGTAAATCTCAGTCCAGGTAAAGAAGACAGATGTCCCAGCTGAGACAGGCAAGGAGGAACAAAAGGGGGAGAATTCCTTCTTTCTCTGCCTGTTTGTTCTACTAGGACCTCAACAGATTGAACGATGCTCGCTCTCTCTCTCTCTCTCTCTCTCCCTGTCTCTCTCTCAGCCCTCCGCAACTTCGTGAGACCCGGTTTCAAAATAAAGTATAAAAAATAGGGCCGGGGGTGTAGCGTGGAGGTAGAACGCCCCTGGGTTCAATCCCCGGTACCGCAAAAATAAATAAATAAATAAATAAATAAATAAATAAATAAATAAATAAAAGAAATATATATTAATGGTCAATGCTTCAAATGCAAAATAAAACCTCTTAATTTTGCAAAATGTCAAAAATTGTCAATAACCTCAGACTGTAGATTCAGCTTTTTTCTCCAAGAAGAATAACAGAATAAGCCACCTATTATACATAGTTAAAAAACATTTTTGTGCAGTACTGTATTTATATAGAGTATGCACAGCCTTTTGTCTCCCTGTTTTCAGTCCTCTGAGCACATATGTTGTTAAGATACTTTTACACTTTCTTTTGTTGAAAAAAATCACTGATAAATATTTTTCAGTTGGCAAGAAATTTAAGAATTTTCCATAGGGTTTGACATTCTAACAGTAATGCACAATAATTCTTAACTAATTAATCAGTGGTTATTATATATAAGGAAGGAACTGTAATAATAAAGTACCAATTAGTGTCTGATTTATTTATTAGCTCACTTCTTTTGTCCATGCTTTCCTATTATTTTGTTAAATTCTTCATAAATAAATCAGGTTTCTTTTACTGAAATTTGATAAAAGTGCTTATGTTGAATATTGATCAAATTCAACCATTATCATAGCACTTTCCTCTCTTAACAAATGCCCTTTGCATCCAAACCTCTAAAGAGTAAATCTTATTCACTTAAGAAGCTAACCACAAGCCGGGCATGGTGGTGCACGCTTGTAATCCCAGTACTTTGGGAGGCGGAGACCGGAGGATCCGGGTTTGCGGCCAGCCTCAGCGCTCTCTCTCTCTCTCTCTCTCTCTCTCTCTCTCTCTCTCTCTCCACTTAGTGAGGCCC
>PVJS01042022.1:0-17693 GCA_004027185.1 Glis glis | reverse complement strand
TACTTTGGGAGGCAGAGACCGGAGGATCCAGGTTTGCGGCCAGCCTCAGCTCTCTCTCTCTGTCTCTCTCTCTCTCTGTCTCTCTCTGTCTCTCTGTCTCTGTCTCTGTCTCTGTCTCTCTCTCTCTCTCTCTCTCTCCTTAGTGAGGCCCTCCACAACTTCGTGAGACGCGGTTTCAAAATAAAGTATAAAAAATAGGGCCGGGGGGTGTAGCGCGGAGGTAGAACACCCCTGCGTTCAATCCCCGGTACCGCAAAAAAAAAAAAAAAGGAATTGTAGAACCATTGACTTCATAGCAGACCTCAGGGCTCCTAGTATTTTATAATTTTTTCAGTTTCTAAAAATAATAGCTATTGAAAGTTTGCCATCTGATCTATGAGTTTAAAAGATGGTAGAATAAGAAAGCTAGCAATTTTTAGTCACAGACTTAAAAATGAACTAGATGGCATATGCTGATTAAGATTGACTTAAAGTTTATCCTTCAATGCAGTCACTTTTAATAAGTTAGAAGTGTATTTAGCAATAAACCTCATCAGGGTAGAAACTAAGATAACCTAAGTTGATATTATCATTCTTAAGTGAATAGACACCAGGTCTGTGGACACATTTGCATTCTCTGGCTTCTGACCTTGACCAGTCACTCTAAGCCACAAACTCCCCAGAAATGCTAATAAATATAAATCTATGATGATGGAAATTATAGGAACAAAAGTATTTAAACTGAGTTTAAACTAGGCATCGTGCCTCTATAAATCCCTGGAAGCACTAAATAGAGACTTTCCTACATATCTTCTATCTCCCACCTCAAAGAGAGCTGTTCTTCCAGTCGAAAATATCATATCCTGTTCAGCCTCTGGCTAGCTTCTATTAGTTTTCTCACTGAAGACTCTGAGTCTATATCACAGTTCTCCTGTGTCAATGAATTAAAACCAAATGCAAATGCTTTCTCCATGTGATATATCCCTTTTGCATTTAGACACATAAATTTAAATGTCCTTGGGGGCTGGGAGTGTATTTAAGCATCTCTCTTTTCATGATATGTAACAATAAAAACATGTGCGTTTGAGAACCTAATAATTTTTCATTATGATTGAAGTCTAAACAATAACATCTTCTTGCATAGAAATAGGCAGAGCATGAACAGTGACTATGGCAGTTTCTGTTTTCAACCAAGTCAACCAACAAAGGAAGGCCTGTACTCATCAGAATGAGAAAGTATTTCAGCCCCAGTTCCTATTTAGCCCTTGACCTCAAATGTGACTGACAAGTGGATGGTGATTTGGGAATGCGAGCAAACACCTGTCCACTGAGGAATGGACTGGAGCCAACAGCTCATTACACAGAAAACTACTAAACAGCCATTGTGGAGCAACGACTTTTCATCACCTGGGTCAGATACAAACCAATAACCTAGAGGTGAAAGGCTGTCCATCAAATTCCAGTTCCCACTTCCCAGGTCCATTCAATTCCATCTATTCAATTTTGAGAACTCTCTTCTATAGGTTTGTGCAAAAGAGGCCATGTGATTCAATAGAGTTCAGACTGTTATTATTTATGGGATAAACTGAAAGGATTATAGATTCGATCACAATTAAGTTCTCCCCTAATGAATCTGCAGGCTTTAAATAATCTTCTCAAAGTGCACATCACTTTTCTTTTCTCCTTAGATACTCTTGAGAGAAGGCACACTGGGTGATTTCAATGGTAGATACTCTCAGCCCTGAAGTGGATTTGACATGTAGACGAGGCTGTTAAGCCCAAGACTGTGAAGTCCACACTAGTTGCAGTGTTCCTGATGTCTGAGCACGTATTCATGAATTAGCAGCCCAAGTGTTTAATTTTCATGCAAGTACTTATGTGTTTACTAAAGATTAGCATTTTAATTAGTCTATATTTTTCTCTGAGACAATTGGCACGAATAGTATTTGCAGATACCTGACTAAGAGGATGCAGAGGGTTTTTTTTTTCTTTTTTTAAAAAAAGGGGTCACACAGTTTTATTCAAAAATCCTAATTAGCTAGTCATTCCCTTAGCATGAAACAAAATGACATGAAGTACAAGTTAGGTGGCCACTGAGCTTTTGTATAGTTGGTTGGTTTGAGGTTTGGGTTTTTTAATTTTACTTTATTTATTTATTTATTGGTTATTTTGTGGGGTTTCCTTCTCAACTATAGCTTTTATAGAGAGTTCAGCAAAAGTCCTTTCTCTCAGATTTCTCTGTATTGTGAATTGGGGTCATGCTTGGAATATTAAACATTTCATCTCCTCCATTTTAAGATCTGATGGTGTAACAATGTGAACTGTTTTAACTAATATCTGAGAGACATCCAAAGAAAATGATTGAGGTACTTCAGTTCTGTTTAAAGACTTTCTACTATAATCAGGTGAAATCTTTATTGTGAGTCTTTTTATGGAACACCTGAAAAAAAGTAAAAGTTGTTAAAAACATGACACAAGAATCCAGGAAGAAGCAAAGGGATTCACCTGGAAATGCCCACAATGATGCTCTTTGTGTGGATTTGCTCACATTTCATAGATCCTAATACAGCACTTCAGAGAGAGTGTGTTTGTCATGGTTCCTCAAAAATTCAAATCCCACAAGACTTCACTTCCTCCCCTGTTATCAAGTCACTAAAATGGAAAGGTTTGTTTATTTTCTTTTTATTTGACTTCCATGTTTTCCAGGTACAACTTTACAATTTTTTTCTTCTATTCTTTACTTCATGGATTGCTTTTCTTTTTCATTTTGTTCAATGTTTCCTACTTTAATATGTATATATTCTTGTTCTTGGATTGCCCCGCCCATAAAACAATAGTGTGACATTAGTATGTGTTTTGTAAATTCTTTCTAGCAAATTTTCTAAAATAACCTACTTGGGAAGCATAACTTTATAATCACAGATAATCTGTTTCAGATGGACTAGTATTCATGAATGGTGTTCCTGCATTAAACACTAATGACTAATAAAAAATTTGAGATTAAAAAAATTATCTTTAAGGCTGTCAAACATAGTTTTGCTTTGCGTTATCTTTTTTCCTTGCAATGGTTAATTTGAAAGAAGGGGGAAAAAAGATGATTTTAAAAATTACCACCACAAAGATGAGCACAGAGGTAGCCTATGATGTAAATGTCATATAGACATTTTAAAATATATAATGGAATCTGATTATCATCATTGGCATGGTTATGACTAGCTGTCACATACATATATTTTATGGCGTTATATATAACCATGTGGTGTTATTATAACATGCAACATGACATTTGACAGACATTAAATGGCTCTCTGAAGAGAAGAGGGCAAGGAGACAAGAGACATCAAAATTTTCATGAAAAATAAAATAAAGCAAAACAAATGAAAAGTCAAATGATTAAAAAGGGAATAGCTATTATGGCCTTTCATGGTATCACTCAGAAAATAAAGCCTCCAAATTTGGACCCTTCAATGTTAAACACACACACACACACACACACACACACACACACAACTTAAGTGTCAGGGGAAATTTTCAAACCTCTTTACAAATACAATACTCCTCATTTATCTGGCATTGATGGGGGATAAGCTTTCCTCACAAATGAAGTTTAGTATCAAAACTTTATATTTTGTTGGCTTCAACTTCTCTGACACAACTTCTGAAATATACTTCACACTTTCTTGTCCTCTCAAATTGATTACACTGATGCAATCATCATTTTATTGATGACTTGGAGTCATCATAATAAATATCAATTATTATGCAGTAAGACCTTTATTAACTGCCAGTGGTGAATTTATTTGCTCTGAAAAGAAATTCTTCTATATGGCCATTTTTATTTCTTTTATTTTATATTTATTTTGGAAGTAAAAATAAATGACTGCTCCTGTTCACTGCTATCAATATTTCTGTGTCCAGTAGCAATTTAATATCCCAATTTCAAATTTGAATCGGCTAGACTCTTTGACTTTTATTTACATCCCCCATTAGGT
The DNA here is from genome assembly GCA_004027185.1 of Glis glis. Lineage (NCBI taxonomy): Eukaryota > Metazoa > Chordata > Mammalia > Rodentia > Gliridae > Glis > Glis glis. Next base: position 13,722 of record PVJS01042022.1, on the reverse strand, counting down.
CCAGTAGCTGAAAAAAAAGTGATTTCTAAATAAAAGAGATCCTATTGTATTCAAAGGTCTGAGTGCAGCCAGGTGTGAAGGCACACGCCTATGATCCCAGCACTTGGGAGACAGAGAGAGAGGATCACAGATTTGAGGCCAGCCTCTGAAACATAGTGAGACTCTCAGCAACCTAGTGAGACTCTGTTTCAAAACAAAAAATAAAAAAGGAATGCAGGTATAGCTGGGAGGTAGAATGCCCCTGGGTTTAATCTCTAGCACCACACACACATGCAAATAGTTCTGAGTGTGTAGGATAAAAAGAACCAGGAGAGTTAAATTCAATGTACTATATTCTGACAACCTGGTCTGACCTTTTTTAATCCCTAATGAAAGAGTCAATCATACCATAATCTTTTCCTGCTACATTTATAGACACTCATCGATTAGCAACCAACTCTTAGTCTTAGGGAAAAATCCCAGTTCTAACTGAGGTCAATCCTTACCGGTTGTTCCTGAGGCTACTTTCAAGACACTGGAGAACTGGGACTCGGGTGTAGGCTAAGAAAAGGTTAAGATACCACCAATGACAAAGTACTCTGTGTGCAAGCAGTCTGCACCTGCATACACCATCAGAATACTTACAGCCATGTAGCTGAAACATTTTGAACCATCTTTGCAAATGAATATCAAAGTGCTAGGGATTCAAAACCCAAACTCTTACCAGATAGCACTTCTTCTCTAGGCACCCAACGTCAGTAAAGCATAAATTATTATTTCTCTAAGTCCAAATAATTTCTCATGTAAGTGGCCGAGAACAACTCTCAAGGCTCTTTACAATTAAGTACTTATTTGGTAGACAAAGAAATCTGCAAAATTGTTATAAGAAACACAACGAATAAATGTTTAGTAATCCAAAAATCAGCTAAATGCCTTACATAGTATCACTTTGTGACCAGACTAATTATGTGTCATCTTCCTGACTCAATTTCTTCTCCATCTGTGTTATTGAGGGTACTCAGAGAGGGACAATACTGGTATTGTGTACTTTGTAGGGTTGTTTGGAGAGTTAATGACTGACACTATGTGAAAATGTTAATTTATCAAATAAAATGACATAAGATATGCAAAAGAAACTTGTTGAGCATTATAGTAATGATTAAAATAAGTATAAAGGAATTATCCATCTATAAAATATACTTTGATAAAAAAACACATGCCAGATGTAAACATTTCACTGCTTTTTAACATTTCTATGCATAAATTTTTTATTTTAATTATTATGAAAGTAATTTTTCACAAAAAGCAGCATTGATTAAAACTTGAAAATAAATCCTAATAATAATAACAATAAGGACATGAGGGCAAAAATTATGCGTGAAAGTGTGAATGTGTGAAAGCTTAAGCTATGTCCAAAACCTTCATTAAACCTCAAAAATTTATTCAATAACTTTAGCAATAGTTAAACTATTTCCAATGAAAGGAAAAATAACATGTCTATAGAAAGAGATAGAAGTTTTGTTTCCTCTAGAAATGCATGAATTCTCCTAATGCATATTCCAGAAAAGTCTTCTTTATGGCCCTTTCCTCTTGTTCATTCTTCTGTTCTCAAAATAGGCATTACTTGATGAAGGAAACAACTCAAATAATGCTCTGTACATAACATGTACAGGGAAGGGTGGGGGAGCGGGGTGGGATCTAGAGAGAAACACACCATGTACTGTGTGCATATATACTCCTATCACTCTGAACCTCATTATGATGTATAATTACAATGCACCAATAAAAGTATATTAAAGTAATATAGACATTCCTCCCTCAGGAAACCTTCCCTAGGGTGTCCCTTTGAGAACAGTCTGTATTTCTTTCACCATAGCATTTCTCACATCTTATGGCAATTGCTTTTTTCTCTCCCCCAAAACACAGCAGAAACTCTAGAAAGAGTGAGTCCTTACCTGTCTTACTTGCAACGCCAAAGAAATACTTGCTGAATTGATAAGCAATAGGCCCTGTGCTAGGAAGTAGAAATGCAAAGAGTACCTAAGAGTCCTGACCTCATGGAGCTCACAGTCCAGGGAAGGGGGCCACACTCAAAATAATGGTCAGAGCCCATGTTAAGTGAAATGAAAGAGTTTTCCAGGGCTGGGAGAACAGATGTTAAGGAAGGCTTGCTGGACAAATTAATGGAACAGAGAGAACAAGAGCAACTAGCAAGTCACAGCATCTGAAATATATTCTCCTCATAGGAGAACTCTAGGAAATTTTTAATCGCAACCATAAACACCAGCATAAATATTTAGGATGGAGTTATGTGAAAAACTGAGGTTCAGGAAAACTAAAAGAGAAGTTTTAGAATCATAGTTTTCATGTTGTATTTCTCAAGACATTAGCCTCCTGGTGTTATAGTTATTTAACGAAGACAAAATTAAAAAGTTCCATGGGCAAATATATTTGGAAAATATTAGATAGTTAAACCCAATAGGGAAATTCACAGTGCTCATTAGATTATTACAGGCTCGAAGTAGTCCAACAGGAAAGAATGTTGCCAAGCTTTCTTTAAACCAGGATTTCCAAGCTCATTTCATCTGGGAACTCTTTTTACAGATCACCACTGCCATCTCAACAGACATAACTTGAAAGCACTGATCTAGACATGCATAGAGACAGGTAGACCTGCTATATGTTGCCTTCTTCATCAACAATATCATGCAAATTATTGCTTTTATTAGAGTATGTGTTTCAAAAGATGCCTACACCAACCAGGTATGGTAGCACACACCTGTAATTCCGTACTGGGGAGGCTAAGACAGGAGGATGGCAAGTTGGAGGCCAGCCTCAGCAACTTAGCGAGACCTTGTTTCAAAATAAAAAGGGCTGAGTGTACAATGCTTGGAGGTAGAATGCCCCTGGGTTCAATGTCCAATCACACACACACACACACACACACACACACACATACACACACACACACACCTACAACATCAGTGAGAATAACCTCAGAAACCATAGTTAGTGAAAATTAGATCTAATACAATGGTCACTTTTTTATACACCTATAATGGAAAGGATTAACTATGGTTTTGCCCAATATTTTAAAAAAGTCAAAAGGATTCAGCATTTATTAAAGGGGGAGTGGACACAAGTCCCAAATTTCATTTTCACCTCAAATATTGAGATAATGTACATTCTTGGTGACTTCCTGTGAAACTTTGAAAGACCCCATGGTCTTGTCCCTCATCTGGGAAAATGGAAGGGCCAAGCTGGGTCGTCCCTGAACACTCTGGCACCACATTCATCCCACAATGAGGCTTTAATATTCATTTTCCTTTTTTATAGACCAACTTCATAATAAAAATTATGACTTTAAATTTTAATTGCTTCTTTTCATTTGCATGTGTGCATGCATGTGTGTGTGTGTGTGTGTGTGTGTGTGTGTGTGGTACTGGGGACTGATCCCAGGGGCACTCTCACTGAGCTACACCCCCAGCCCTTTTTCTTTTTTTTTTTTTATTTTGAAACAGGGTCTCACTAAGTTACTGTGCACTGACCTTGAACCTGTGATTCTCCTATTTCAGCCTCCCAAGTACTGGAAATGCAGGCGTGAGCCACTGCACTCAGTCTTCTTCTTTTTATTCTAATCACCGTTTCAATGTGAACAAAAGTCTTTGGTGAATAGAAATATTTTTTTAAAAGTTACTGATGTTTTAATTGATTGCCTACCCCTGTAAAATAATGATATGCCAGTGTCAATCTATAGTGGACTGCTATTTTTACTCATATAGGAAAACTTCATTGCTGACAGTGGGCCAAATCACTGAACATTTTTAGTTCCTTTTCACTACATTCTGGAAAAGCCATATTTGTTTCATTATAGTCTTAAAGAGTAGATTACATAATTTATTCCTAAATTAAGTTATAAGTTGGACATCTAATCATGTTTGTACAAAAATCAGGAACATACCTGCAGCAAATAGGACAATGTAAAACAATTCTTTAAATACAGCTTTTTCACTATCAAAAAGACAGCATTTAGATTCTCAAAGATACTCTGTTTTTTAGAAGACACCATTAAATGATAAACAATATGAAGCCATAGAAATCCCCAAAGCTGAAAACATTACAAAAACTTTCAAGAGCCAAGATAAAACCTGAAGAAGCAAATCACACCAGGACAGCTGTCAGGGGCCCGGTCAGGGGCCAGCTAGGGTTGCAAGGGAGGTTTCAGCAGTGTGCTCCCGAGAGGGAAAAAAAAAACAACATGGAGTTACCATTGGGAGGAGAACAACAGCAGCTATATTGTACAGACCTGTCCCTTATATAGGGTTCTGGACAAAATGGTGCATGTTCATGCCACTGTGGCATGCACAGGCATGCTGTGTTTTGCCCAATTATTGCTCATACAACCAAGTGCACATCTGCAGCTGTGTAGGGTGAGTGGGGTCAGGTCCTCACCACCAACCAGTACTTCCTCTGGGCCCCCACAGTAGCCAAGAGTAATTAACCAGATGAAAAGGATGGTTCTCCTTATCCATCCAACCAACAGGCAGTATGATACTCTCAAGCTTAGGCAAATTGAGATAGCAGCGGTTCTTGAATACTTATAGCTCGTGAGTCTCCAAGGTGAAAAAGTTTGGGTTGATGCATTTGAGGCCCATAAAAAAATATAGTCTGTTGCATTCCAGTGAAGGCAAGGCAGGCAAGCTCCCATATGGCCCCTTTTTTTGAGAGTTCCACACTTGGAAGAAGAAATAAAATTTTGATTCTGGCCCATAAATCCAAAGTGGTTTTTCAAGGTTTGAAAATCTTACTCTTTTTGAATTATAACTCTGCCCTGCTTTTGGCATTGGAAGATATTCCTGACTGCTATCAAGGTAAGATAGAAATTGATGGATTGAAAGACCATGTTTCTTTAGCCTATGTCATTTGAAGTTGGCTAGAGAGAAGTAGGATTTATTATGTGTTCATTAGTTCTAGGACTATAGGGCCATGGTTGGTGCTTTTATGTTAATGAATCCCTTGATTCACTTCTGAGGTATTAAAGGTGGGAAAAACCTATGCAGCCTGGCTAACCCTCACTGTAGCTGAAACAGGCTGTGTCCTACAGTGTCCTCTTCAAAAAGTAGCATTGCTTAAGAGTTTGGATTCTCCCATGTTTGCTACATACAAAAACAATGTGGTCTTAAAGAATACCCAGAGTTGTCTGTCTCAAAGAAAAAATACAAATGGGGTTTTGACAACAGGGTACTGCATAAAGAAAAATAAATGTTCTAAGAGTAAATCATAATCTTTCAGAAAGTATTTGTTTTACAAGAAGATTAAAGGAAAGCGATACTCATTTTTGTGAAAAGAGTCACCTAACAGGTAAAACTCCCAAAGGGAGGGTCCGTAAATGACTGGTCAGAAGCCAAGAAAGGCAGGAAAGGACTGCAAGACTATGTAAGAGCCAGTAGGAAATAGACACCTCTATGGAGACCATGTACACAATCCCCAGCAGGAGGCCCTGGGACAAACCTTTAATCGTGGCAGAGATTTCTTGGAGATATGAGAGTTACAAATCATAAAGGAACTGGAATGTGATGAAACTATTAAAGGTAGAGATATGTTATCAAGATCTTAAAAATCTTAAAAAAGTGTAGCCCAGGGCTAGTCTTCTAGCTAGTAATACCCTGCGAGCCTAGTGTATACTTTTAAATAGCCTGAATGCAAAAGAGGGAGTTGGAGATGCTACAGAAAATAGGAGGCAGACGGGTCAAATATCATAGTTCATTAACAGTGGCTCTGGACTCGGCTGCCATTTCAATCACCTGGGAATCTTCTAATATGTGCTCAAGCCTAACCGCAGCAGCTTGGATTTTGGATGTGGGTTGAGACCTCATGCTTCTTTGCTTTCTAAATGCTCCCAAGTGATTCAACGGTGCTGCCAGGTCTGAGAATCCCTGAGTTGTGGCAGAGGAGTCTTTAAATCAAAATGTCATCATTTGCAGAAATCACAAGCACGTGGGAAAATGGTTGTCCTAAATATTCAGAGTCAGACTGTAGCTCTCACCTACTTTTCTAGCCTTTTTATTTTTGCCCCCACCCTTCATGCTCATAGTCGTATATCCCACTATTCCTCAAATACACACAGTTTTTTTAATTCCTCTGTGCCTTCTTTCATTATGACTCTCCTGCTGTTAAAGACAGTTCATTGCCATGCTTGGCCTTCTCCGGTGGATGAATGATATTGTCATGAAAAGCCCAGCCCAGTTTCAACTTTCCAATGACATTTTCTCAGGAGCCTTCTTTTGCTGTCTTCAGGATTCTGCTGCTCCTCACTCAGGCCAGAAGCCTAGCACTTACTGTTGGATTATAGCTCCTTGTATGGTCTGTCTTACCCTAGACACTAGCTCAACACCTACAACTATCTGCTAAAAGGTAGTCCTTAGGCAACCCTGTTTTGAACACGTGGCCCTGCACATACTCTGCCTCTGATGATTAGATTAGGGCAAATCCTGACAAAAACATAACCATTCCACAAGATAACCAATGCAAGATTCAAATGCAGGCCCACTGGGATTCCAAAATCTGTGTTCTTTCTATGTTCCCCTGCCAGTTTCTTATTTGTAATAACAGTATTTATTATTATGGCAGAATGGATCATTAAAAATAGCATGTTTATCATAGAAACTTTAGAAAATGAAACTACAAACAGAAAATAAAATTTAGATTAACTGTGATCTCATAACCCAAAGACAAATAGCTAGCTTTTGGTAGCTATATAGTGAGTTGTGCAGTGTGGAAAGAATATTTTCAAATATATATATATATATATATATATATATATTTGAAAATATTCTTTGAAATTTGAAAATATTCTTTGAAAATATTCAAATATTGAAAATATTTGAATATATATATATATATATATATATATATAATTGAAACCTATCAGAGAATGAAATATTCTTATACAAAATAATTCAAAATACTAATAGTAGTCTATAATGTGAGGTTAACATGATTTATTTTGGGGTATTTAGACCATACCTAATTTTTATAAGCAATATTATAATAAATATTGTGGTTAAGTCTTTGCCTTTATGCTTAGCTACTTTAAAGGAATATTAATAGAAACTGAATTCTGTATTAAAGGGTAAGCATACTTTCAAGATATTTCTACAAATTGATTGGCTTTCACAAGGTCTGCATACTCATTTCTCTATATTCTCTCTGACACAACTTCTAAAAATTCTTTGCCAGTATTACAGGTGAAAATATCTCATTATTTCAATTTGAGTTTCTTTTTTAATTATTTTGAGAATTTTTCTCCCCCCCCCCTTTTAGGGGACAGCATTTGTATTCATTGTGAACTTCTTATCTATCCATTTTACTTTTTTTCTTCTTCAACTGTTTTACTTATTGATTTGCTAATGCTAACTATGCAATAATGGTGTTAACCCTTTCCTTACATACATGTAGAAATATTTTTTTATTTTATAACTTACTTTTTACTTTATGTAAGGTATTTTTTGATCTGTGGAAGTGTTTGTTTCCTATGGAGTTAAATCTATGAGCTTCCTCTTGTCAGCTTCTACTTAGGGATTATGCTTAAGAAGGTTTTCCCTGCCCCCAAATAATATAAATGCTCACCTCATGTTCTCGAAGAATTTTCTGTTCTCACTGTTAACATTTACATTTTTATCATCTGAAATTTGTCTTTATATGTAATAAAAAAGGAATTTGGCTCCACTTTTTCCCAAATAGTTTATAGTTTTTATGACATAATATCAGCAGTTTCAAATGCCAACTTTATCTCTATTAAAATTATTTTAAAGTCACAGAAGGGTGTTTCTGGATTTTTAGCTATGTTCCACTGATTTGCATATATTTCTATGCTGTCCCACTCTGTGGAAATCACTGATCTTGCCAAAGTAGTTAGTATCATTTGGAGTCCTCCCCCTTACTAATACTTTTTTAAAAAATTAACTGTTATTAGTTGTTTATCCCTGCATATAAATTGCAGTGTGCTTAAGATGCCTTTGATGTTTTCACTAAAATTTAAAAAGATTTAGACAATAACTTGGGGTACAGCACCCTATTTCATCATTGAGAACAGTGCTTGAAACACAGTAAATACTAAACAAATGATAAATAGGTGCTCGATTTAGGCAGCTCATTCTATTTTTTACTTCAGCTTAACAGTTAATATGTTAGTTTTGTGTTCTGTAGGAATATAAAAAGTATGTATCCATTTTCACATTTATTTATCTATATTTATTTTTATATCTGTGTAATATATAATAATATATAATAAATACTGAACCAAACTGGTATTATTTGGGGACAGGGGCATCACCTAAAATTAAATTTAGTATTTCATTAAATTATTTGGTCATTAACAAATAAGGCAAATTCTTTTGTTATTTTTAGATTCTTATAGTTTTTTTTAATATACTTTTATTGGTGTATTATAATTACACATCGTAGTGAGATTCAAAGTGATACACTTGGTCTTCTTATGGCTTAAAAGAAGTTCAACTGATCCTGCTAAGAGATTCAGATGAACACCATTCTTGAGGAGGCAGGCAGAGCTCTGAAATGGCACCTCAGCATTTCCACACTTGGTAATTCCACCTTCTCCCAGTTATTCCAGTTATTTGGTCGAACTTTAACATGGGTGCTGCTCCAAAAGATTTTAGAGACATAATCAGATCCCAAATCAGTTGACTCTAAAATAGAGATAATATGTTGGCAACGTGGGAGCATCTAGAAGCTGGAGATTAGCTCCAGCCAACATCCAGAAAGGAAAGGGAATTGTCAGTCCTGTGACCACAGGGAACTAAATTCTGCCATCACTGTGTGAGCTTGGAAGAATGCAGTCCACGGACACCTTGATTTTGGCCTCACGAGACCCTTGCCAGTGCTAGCGTTCTGACCTACAGAGCTGTCAGCTACAAAATAGTGTTCTTTTAAACCACTAAGTTTGTGGTAATTTGTTGTATACCAATAGAAAATTAATATACTTGGAATGCAACTTCACTCGTACTTCATTTTACCCCGTGTCTGAAGGTACTAATGTGACTTAAGTTCACGGGAAGCTCTTAACCCTCCGTACTCCTTCTGGCCTTGTTGGTCAGAATTGGGTATATCCAGAATCACTCTCAAAATCAATATAAGAAGTATTTGTAGTAAGGCAAATTGTACTAGGCTAGAAGAGAAAAGGGAATCCATATTACCATTACAATAACAGTATGTGTCAAAGGTAATCATCATATTCTAATGTCTTTAATAATAAAAAGCAATATTTGAGCACTTATAGTCTCTTAAGTTTTCAGTATCTAGCCAAGGCTTTGGTAGTTACATGTTTTGATGTTATCTCTTATTCTACATTCTGAACCCTACCATAGTCTACCTCACCCTCTAATGCAACTTATAGAATAAACATGAAAAGTCTACAAGTCATACAAGTCACACTTAATATAAAATGTGTTTCTGGAATAATGACACATCAATGGCTTCTTAGGCCTCTCCAAACATATGATTGACAAAAGCCCCCAAACAGGAAGGCTCTTATCTATGTTATACTTTAATAATAAAGGACAATACATGGGAATAGTAGGGCAATTTCATTTCTGTTCAGAAAATACAAGTATTTGTAAGGTTTTCATCTTTGCCTATGATTTTGGTCTTCCTGAATGAGAAAATACAAAAGTTGATATACTAACACACAGGTATCACAATCAATGGGTAAAGCTGACCTATTCTGTTGAATAGAGAAGTACCTCTTATGCATAAACACATGCATAAACACAACACACACATGCACATACACACACACACACACACACACACACACACACACACATGCTGCAGCTCAACAAATCCTAGATAAAAAAGGAAAATGACCATGGAAAACTTGAGCATATAAGCATCATTTCTTTTTTACAAAGTGTGCCTCATTCTTTTGGGACTCCTCTAAAAAAATGAAGCCATGTCTTTAATTGGCTTCATTGTGTTTCAAACGAGGTTATTTTTTGTAGTGGAAAGTTCATGCTTTCTCCCTTGGTAAAGCAGTTCTGAAAATAAAAAGAACTTTCCTTAGCCAACATTCCCTCTATCAGTAAAGAACAGTGTAGCTTCTAGTCAACGACTTTAACCTGTCCTCCTCATTTGCCGGCCTTCTATGGGGATTAGTGGCTCTCCAAGTTGAGTCTCTATAGTAGCTTATCACCTCTGACAATGGAAAGTCAAGGCTTAGAATCCCCTTTTGAAAGGATGAACACAAATATCCTCTTTATGGTGCAACTTAGCATACTGGTGCAGTCTGATGTGTATAGGGAGTCTCTTAACCCTCTGCACTCCTTCATGCAAGCCCCTGGATAAAAATGACTTTACTGTGGCTTTCAACGAAATTGAAACTACAGGATTGAGCCTAATAACCACCACCAGATCAGCCAAGGAAGAGTCCTGTTGCACACAGACTAACAGTATAGGTAATTCAGCAAGGTAGGTGACAGGAGGAAGCAATTCCATCTCTACACTGTGAATTTGCTGTCTTTTCCCAAGGAATGGATAGTGGACCTGCCCAGATTCCCTTCAAATATCACTCAATCTGTGTTGAATCATATTCTTATATACTTATACAATGATCCTAGAGCTACCCTAAGCCTAACTTTATTTTTATTTTTATTTTTTGTGATACTGGAGATTGAATTCAGGACATTCTACCTCTGAGCTACCACTTGCCCCCAACAGCCCTATTTTATTTTTTATTTTGAAACAGGGTTTCATTAAGTTGCTGAGGACCTTGCTAAATTGCTGAGGCTAGCCTCAAACGTGCTATCTTCCGGTTTCAGCCTCCCAAGTATTGGAATTACAGGCATGCACCACCATGCCTGGATTAAATATAACTTTTTATAAAAATGTCTTCATCTACATGAAAGAAAAAATGACAAAAGGAAGCAAAATGGGACCAGGATAGAATTTTTTTTCTGTGATACTTTTTTAAACCTAAATTGAACCTAAACCATATATCCATGTCATTGGCATAGATTTTGAATCCAAATGAAAATTTCAACACATTTTCCAAGTTAAATACTAATTTTTTAAAAAAGGGAAATAAGAAAAAAGACTGATTTTCTTCTCTCCAAAACCATTGGTGAAATAATGACTGGAGAGATGTGCAACCAAGCTACTGCAGCCTGGAGAGGCTGTGAGAGCCCCCACGAAGGCTCTCACAGAAACCCAGAAAGGTTGCTTGGGATTCAAGGCTATTTCCTTTTTTTTTTAACAAAATGGAAATAGTACCAGTTTTTGCGTATAATCATTTCCCTGAACATCTAGGAAAATCTGTGCTTCTGGCCACAAATTGACTCTCAGCAACATTGCTTCCTGGTGTAACCTCAGAGAAGGCCTTCCTTATCAGAAGTCTTGAATATTCTAAGGCAAGGTCCTGTGAGCAATGGATTTTATTCTGGAAAAGGAGAATTGGAAATAAACCAGCACCAGGAAAGTGAATCTCTAAAGAACTGAGTCATTGCACTAATAAAGTGAATTCCAAAAATACCACTCACTAGGAGGAGCAACTTCTTTCAGAGCATATATCTTCCTTTGGCTTCTTAATGCAAGGCCTTTGTCTACATGGTTTCATTTGATTTGCACCATATCCCTGAGAGGTAAATAGTATTTTCTCCACTTTATGGAAAAGGAAACAAAGACTTAGGGAGGTTAAATAACTTGTCCAAAGGCACAGAGCCTATAAATGGCAGATGCAAATGTTTAGCCATTAACATTATGCTCTTGATTTGACAACATGAGAATTTCCAGAATAAAGGTTTCGCCCAGCATGTGCCTGGTGTCTATAACAGAAGGCCAGGAACCAGCCCTTTATAGATACCAAATCAGAGAATTGAAGGAACATGTCTGCTCTTAGGTGAGAATAAGGAGAGGTGCCCAAAGTGAAATAAATTACACCTTGAAGTGGCAAAGATATGTAAAAACAATCAGAGCAACCAAATGAAAGAAATGGAGTCTATAATGATAAATATGCAATAAATAAAAATAATAACCCAGGAATGGTGCAGATGCCTGGAATCCCAGTACTTAGGAAGCTGAGACAAGAGGATCTCAAGTTTGAAGCCAGCCTCAGCAACTTAGCAAGACTCTCAGCAACCTACTGGGCCCTGTTTCAAAATAAAAAATAAAAAGGCCTGGGGGTGTAGTTTGCAGGTAGAATGCCCCTAGGTTCAATCCCCAGTACCACAGAAAATAGATAAATAAGTAAGTAAATAGTAAATTAAATAAAATATTTTAAAAGCAATAAACATGGCTCGGCGTGGTGGTACACACCTGTAATCCCAGCGCTTGGGAGGCTGAGACAGGAGGATCGCGGCCAGCCTCGTCGAGACTCTCAGCAACTTAGTGAGACCCTGTTTAAAAAATTTTTTTAAAAAAGCAATAAATATGGCATTGTATCTTAAATTCCTCTCCTTTATCTCCTCTATCTACCTGAAAGTAAGATGATCATATATTTTATCAGAATGAGATAATTTTGAAAATGAAACCAGGCCTTGTTAAAAATGATTCTGGTTCAATGTATGTTATCGAGGACCTTTAAACACTGTGACAATGAAGGATGATGAAAGGTGTTATTCTGTGGTAAATAGTTGCTTTTTTTTAATAGGGTGGATAAGAAGCAAAACCCAAATTTCTTTAGTTCTACCAAACTTCCCTGCAATTTCTAACTTCTTCCTAAAGCTCTCTTATTCTAGCTACCAAAATTGTGCCCTTTAAAGATCTTAAGAGGCATTAATGACTGAATATATTACCCTTCCAGTAATATTTATATTTTAACATAAAACTACGTCTCAAGCTAAATGAATGAATTTGTAACTATAGAGAATCAGGAATATGCAGCACAAGTATTTGGGAAAAAGCCAAGAAGCTCCTCAGCACCTAGAAAACATACCATCTACTCTGAAAGAAAAGCCTCAATTTTCCTTTGGCTACTGAGTTACTGATACTAACTCCAGGGATATATCTTTATGAAAGACCAAGGTTATGTGGAAACAGACATTGACCGATCCCACCGAAGTAAAATACAATCCAGAGGGGTCTTGTAGGTCTCAGCTCTTGGTATTTTTTCCTATTAACAACTTGCAAAGTTTTCATTAGGAAAATGGTCATGGTACATAATTCTCCTTGTAAAAGAAAGACTGAATTCCCCTCACCCCCCCACACACACACACACAGTGATGCTCCAAAATGAATCACTCAATCCAGAAGAGAATTTTTTTAAATAAAGAATTCCAAGATAAGGCTAGTCAGTTACAAGTGAACAGGTGTTTACCTAGGACCATGGTGGCACACAGTAGACTTAGAGGCATGCTTAATTAAATATAGTAATTAATGAGTAAGTGCATAAATAAGAGAATATAAGTGAACCTACTATCAGAAGTGGACAGATCTGAGACTGATCTACCCAGATCATCTGACTCTGAGTTGTACACTCATATGCAAGCCTCAAACACAAGCTCTGAAAAGTAGTAGCACTATTCAGAGGGCAATAACTATTAAAAGTGAACAAAAAGCTGGACGTGGTGGCGCACGCTTGTAATCCCAGCACTTTGGGAGGCGGAGACCGGAGGATCCAGGTTCGCGACCAGCCTCAGCTCTCTCTCTCTCACTCTCTTCCTCTCTCTCTCTCTCTCTCTCTCTCTCTCTCTCTCTACTTAGTGAGGCCCTCCACAACTTCATGAGACACGG
>PVJS01042021.1:0-17694 GCA_004027185.1 Glis glis | reverse complement strand
CCCCAGTACCGCAAAAAAAAAAAAAAAAACAAAGTAAAATTCCAATAGGCAGAGATTTCAAAGAGGATAAGGATAATATAACGTAAAACCACATAAACCATCTGCCCTCGTGGACAGAAAAAGAATGGTAAGATTCTTAATACTCCGTCAGTTGGATATTAATGTGGCAATGACGTTAGCTTAGAAGACCCATCTTCCTTGGCTGTAAACTTTCAGAGACTTAGCAGTTTTTGCATTCTTGGTGAAAATTACATATAAGACATATCTGCAACTGAAAGATTTAGTTTACAAGCTCCTACTTTCATCCTATGATTCTAGGCAATTCAATTGTCTTGAGACAAAAAAATAAGATAATATAAACAGAATAGGTACAGAAAATACTGCTACATTTACATTTACAATCTGTTATCCATCTATATCCAGAAACACTCATTTACCAAATTTTACTAAAGATTTATTTCCAAACTAGATACACATATGCAAAAGAATGAAAACTGGACTATCATATCATGCCATATGCAAAAATCAACTCGGATTGAAGAATTAAATGTAAGACCAGAAACTGTAAAAATACTTGTAGAAAACATAGCAGGAAAACTATACAACACTGGTCTGGGCAATGATTTTTTTGTGTGTGTGGTATGAGGATGGAACCCAGATGTCTTCTACCTCTGGGCTACACCCCCAGACCTATTTTATTTCTTATTTGGAAAAAGGGTCTAGCTAGGTTGCTGAGAGCCTCACTAAGTTGCTGAGGCAGGCTGCAATCCTCCAAAATACTGGGATTACAAGTGTGTGCCACCACACCCGGCTATTTATTTTTAATATGACACCAAAAGCACAAGCAACAAAAGCAAAAGCAAATGGGATTACGTCAAATCAAAAAGCTCTGAACAGCAATGGAAAACAACAATGTGAACAGACAACCTAAAGACTAGGAGAAAATATCTACAGACCACACAACGATAAAGGGTTGATTCCAAAATATATAAGGAGCTCAAATAACTTGATAGCAAAAAAAAAATCTATTAAAAATGAGCAGGGAACCTGAATAGACATTTCTCAACAGAAGACACACAATGGGTAACAGATATGTGAAAAAATGCTCAATCCTAGTAATCACTAGGAAAATGCACATTAAAGCCACAATGAGATATCTCACAACCAGTCATAATGGCAATTGTAAAAAACGAGGAAAGATAGTTAAGTGTTGGCAAAAATGTAAAGGGAGCTCTTGTACACTGTTGGTAGAATGTAAATTAGTTAAGCCATTATGGAAAACACCATGGAGGCTCTGCAAAACTAAACATAGATTACCATGTGATTGAGTAATCTTACCTCTGGGTATTTGCCCCAAAGATTTAAAAGCAGCTGGTTGAAGAGATGTTTGTACTCTCATGTTCATTCCAGCCCTATTCACAATAGCCTAGTTATGGAATCAGCTTTAGTGTCCATCAAGAAATGAATGGATAAGCCGGGCGTGGTGGCGCACGCTTGTAATCCCAGTACTTTGGGAGGCGGAGACCGGAGGATCCGAGTTCGCGGCCAGCCTCAGCTTGTCCTCTCTCTCTCTCTCTCTCTCTCTCTCTCTCGTCCTCTCTCTCTCTCTCTCTCTCTCTCTCTCTCTCTCTCCCCTTAAGTGAGGCCCTCCGCAACTTCGTGAGACCCGGTTTCAAAATAAAGTATAAAAAATAGGGCCAGGGGCGTAGTGCGGAGGTAGAACGCCCCTGCGTTCAATCCCCGGTACCGCAAAAAAAAAAAAAAAAAGAAATGAATGGATAAAAAACAATGTGATATATATACACAATGGAATACTATTCAACCATTAAAAGAGAAAAAAAGTAAGCCAGGCATGGTAATCCCAATACTTGGGAGGCTAAGATAGGAGGATCATGGGTTCGCGGCCAGCCTCAGCTACTTAGTGAAGCCGCAACTTAGTGAGTGAGACCCTGTTTCAAAATAAAGAATAAAAAATAGGGCCAGGGGTGTAGCTCAGAGGTAGAATGCCGCTGGGTTCAAACCCCAGTACCGAAAAAAAAGGAAACAGCTGAATGTGGTGGTGCATGCCTGTAATCCCAGTACTTGGGAGGCTGAGACAGAAGAATTGCAAGTTAAAAACTAGCCTCAGGAACCTAGTGAGACCCTGTTTCAAAATAAAGAACAAAATAGGATGTAGCTCAGGGGTACAGTACCTCTGGGTTCAATCCCCAGTACCATCAAAAAGAAAAAAGAAAAAAGAGGAAATTCTCTCATTTGTGACAACATGAATGGAATTGGAGAATACTGTGCTAAGTGGAATAAGCCAAGCACATACAGACAAATACCACATGTTCTTACCTGTATATAGAATCTAAAGTAATTGAACTCACAGGAAGCAGTGAGGAGAATGGTGGCTAGAGGGTGGGGGGGGGGGTGGGAAAATAATGGTCAAAGGGTACAAAATCTCAGAAGGAATACAAGACGAATATTTTTCTTGAGATTTACTGCATGGAGTGGTAGATATAGTTAATAACAGAGCATTAAACATTTCAAAATTGCTAAGAGAATAGATTTAAAATATTTTCACCACAAAAAATGTTAAGTATTTGAGGTGATAGATATGCTAACTTGATTTAATTATTCCATATTATATTCATAAATCATAACATCACTTTGCACCCCATAAATACACAGTTATAAATTGTCAATTTACAAGTGTGTGTGTTGGGGGGGGTTCTGGGGATGGAACCCAGGGGCATTCTACCTCTGGGTTACTCCCCCAGCCCTATTTTATTCTTTTGTTTTGAAACAGGGTCTCACTAAATTGCGGAGGGCCTAAATTGCTGTACTGGGATTATAAGCATGCACCACCATACCCAGTTGTCAATTTACAATTTTTTTTGTTTTTTGCGGATTGAACCCAGGGGCGTTCTACCTCCGAGCTACACCCCTGGCCGTATTTTTTATCCTTTATTGAAACCGGGTCTCACGAAGTTGTGGAGGGCCTCTCTAAGTAGCTGAGGCTGGCCGCGAACCCGGATCCTCCGGTCTCCGCCTCCCAAGTACTGGGATTACAAGCGTGTGCCACCACGCCTGGCTTACAATTTTAAAAAAGAGAATTAAGCCAGGCATGGTGGCACACACCTGTAATTCCAGTACTTGGGAGGCTGAGACAGGAGAATCTCAGGTCTGAGGTCAGCCTCAGTAATTTAGGGAGACCTTGTTAACTTGCGCATGCACACACACATAGTATTAAGAGCCTGAAGAAAATCTTATTCCCAAATAGCACCTTGACTCTTGGGAAACATTTATGGATGTCAGTGGTTCTTAATCAAGGGTGGTTTCGCCTCTCATCACCCCCACTCCCAGGGAAATTTAACAATGGACATAATTTTGACCATTGCAACTGGAAAGGGAGTGCAATTGGCATCTACTTTGTCTCTTCTAAAGCCAGAATGCTTAACGTCATAGGACAGCCTCCTACAACAAAGAATTGACATTTCAAAATGTCAATAATGCCAAAGTTGAGAATCCCTGAGTTAGATAAAGCAAACACTGAAAAGTAATATTTCATTCATTTAATAATTCATTTAATAATATTCAATAAGTTCCTCACACATACAAAACTTTAAATAGCCAAGTTTCCTAGTTAAACATGTAACGGGTATTTTAGCTTATTGTGTTTTGACTGGTTTCCAGCCAGGTGTGGTGGAACATGCCTGTCATCCCAGTACTTGGGAGGATGAGACAGGAGGATTGAAGGTTTGAGAACATCCTCAGCAATATAGCAAGACTCTCAGGAATCTAGTGAGACCCTGTTTCAAAACAAAAAATAAAAAGGACTAGGATGTAGAAAGCCCCTGGGTTCAATATCTGGTTCTACCACAAAAAAAAAAAAAGTTGCTGGTTTCCAAATAACTAGTAAACATTGAGGCAGAAAGATCCTCGCACATCATTTATTTATTTATTCATTTATTTATTTGGTACTGAGGATTGAACCCAGGGACATTCTGCCTCTTAGCTATACCCCAGCCCTATTTTATTTTTTTGTTTTGAAACAGGGTTTGCTAGGTTGCTGAAAGTCTAAGTTGCTGAGGCTGGTCTCGAACCTGCGATCCTACTTGTCTTATCCTCCCAAGTACCAGGATTACAGTTGTATGCCACAATGCCCGGCTCTCACATATCATTTAATCCATATTTTCCAAAATATTCAGGAAAGGACTTCAAGGATCATGTTAACAGTTGGGTGGGAGGATAAGAGAAGAAGCTTACTTTCATCTTTTTGTCTTTTAGCTTTTAAAGGTTCAAGAGAATAAAAGTTCTGTTGACTTAAATGTTTAAAAAACAAAACAGAGCTGGATGTGGTGGTGCCTGCCTGCAGTCCCAGCTACTCTGGGGTTGAGGTAAGAGGACCACTTGAGACCAGGAGTTTAAGTCCAGCCTGAGCAACATAGGAAGACCCAGTCTCAAAAAAAAAAAAAAAATGAAAACAAAAACTCTTATATTTCTTCTTCTTCTACTTCTTTTGTGTGTGATACTGGATATTGAACCCAGGAGCATTCTACCTACGAGCTACATCCCCAGCACTTTTCTATTTTTTATTATTTGGAAACAGGTTCTCACTACATTGCTGACACCCTCACTAAATTGCTGAGGGTGGCTTTGAACCTGCAATCCTCCTGTCTCAGCCTCCTAAGTACTGGGATTACAAGCATGCACCACCATGCCCGGCTTATATTTCTTCTTCTTCTTCTTTTTTTTTTTTTTTGTACTGGGGCTTTTTTCTTTTTTTTAATCAGGGGCATTCTACCTCTGAGCTACACCCCCAGCCCTATTTTATTTTTTATTATTTATTTTTTAAGTCACTTGCCAAAATTATACAAATATTTAGTAACAGAGATTTATAAAAGAAAAGAAAGCCAACAATGATTACCATCAGAAAAGTAATATCTAAGAGAATAGAAACAACTGCCAAATAAATCGCACTGTCTACTGGAGTCCAAGTAAGAAAGTGAATGCACCTTCAGTAATATATTCCAATACACAATACATTCCCCATCACATACTTACAACTAGGCTGGAAAGACAAAAAATATAAAATGATAAAGAGTTACACTAAGAATGGTCCAAACAAAGAAAGACTAAAAACAGGTATAGACAGAACATTTAATGATCATAGCTAGTATTACTTACTGACACTCTTTGTGTGCTGAACATTGTACTATGTACTTTAAACATGGTTAATCCTCAAACAAAACTACAAGCTAAGTACTATTGTTATCCCCAGTGACAAATAAGGAAACAGGTTTAAAGAAGTATTTGGTACAAAGAGCCCCTCAAAACAAACACTGAACAATTATAGCAAGTACTTCTGTTATATGGTTTCATGTGCATTATATCATATAACCCTTATGATCCTTGTTCTATGGTAGTTTAAAAGGAATTAATATCCTTATTTCACAGAGGACAAAAGCAGGACAATTAATTTAAATGGTTTGCATAATCAGTGGTAGAGTTAGTGGTAACAGAAAAAGTAAACGTAGCAGCACTACTTATCAGGTATAGTGCCAAGAATTTTCCGTATATTCTCTCATTTAATCCTTCCAACTCCTCAGTTATCCTGAGCTTACAGATGAGAACAAATAGGGAGAGATTAAGTTGCTTCTCAAGGTCAGAATTCTAAATGGCAGAACCAAGACTTATACCAAGTCTGTATGGCTTCAAAACAGAACCTCTTAACTCTTGCCATTTTTATTTAGTTTTATCCAATTGCCAAGAAAAACTTCTATTGATCATTATGATTAATTCTGTTTAGTTTTTTTTTTTTTGGTAGGGTACTGGGGATTGAACCGGGGGTCAGGGGTCTAACTCTGAGCTATACCCCTAACCCTATTTTATTTTTTTATTTTGAAAGAGGGTCTCCCTAAGTTGCTGAGGCTGGCCTCGAACCTGTGATCGTTCTGTCTCAGCCTTCCAAGTATTGAGATTAGAAGAGTACACCACCATGCCCAGCTGAGTTTAGTGCTTTTGATTCGTACCTTCCTAAGATTTTCTTTCACTTGTGCATAGAGATTCTCTCTTTTAAAGGATGAAATTCTATGAGAAACAAAATCCCAGATCCAAATACCTAATAGCCTCTTCTTGTTCTTTTTATTTTTTTAGAATTTTATTGGAGCAATATTATACATCATAGTTAGACTCAAGGTAATACATCCATATATGCACACATCTACTGATGTGGTTCCCTCCTAATTCCATCCTGTTACCCACCTCCTCCCTCCCCGTACATGCTAGTAAGGTTGTTAGTGGTAACTTCATATATGGACATAATATTAGTTGGTCTGTTTCCTTCCTCAAGCCTCTTCCCCCCCCTCCCAGATCCAAATACCTAATAGCCTTTCCTCCTTTAATGCCTAAAATTTAGCTTTAGTCTTACGTATTCCCAGGGAACTGGACTGCATACTGGACCATCCTTCACAAACCTTTATATTATTCTCTTATAACAGTACTGTGCAATATAAGAAAGAGTGGAAAAATAGAGATTGTGATTTTTTTTTCTCCCCAGTGCTAGGGATGGACCCAAGGGGCCTCATCCATGGTAGGTAAGTACTGACCACTAAGCTCTATCTCCAGCCCCCATGATTCTTATTTTTAACTAGATAATTAGGGTCCTCATATATGTATTGAAGTAAAAAGTGTTTTTTCTTAAATCAGTGGGAAATTCTCTATTTGCTCACATCAAATATAAAGTTCAAGATCTTTGGAGATACTTAAGACCACACACTCATGGCAGGAATTGGTTAGAAGCCAAATAGTATCAAAGGTATCAAATGGTTGGTTACTTGAACTGCCCCATTATCACCTTCAACTCCTTAGTAATAAAAGATTAAATATATCCAAAAGGTTAGCAGAGTTTTTGGAAAATGTATTAGGACAAAAGGTGATTTATAACATTTTTTGAAATGGCTAGAAATGGACTTGTTCAAACATGTGGTTTAAAATGACCTGCACTGTGGCTTTTCTGTATATGGCTACCAATCAAGAATAAGGTCTGGTTGGAGAATAAAAAGTCTAGATAAGGAACAGAGCCAATGTAAGCGATAGAAGATAAAGCCAGACTTGACTGGGAATGCTAAGTTAAATTGTTTGAATTTTCTCCTGCAAGCAATGGGAGGGTATAGGCTTCTGAGGAAAGAGGAACAAAATGGTTTTTCAGAAAGCTAAATCTATCCTGTAACCACAGCTGACTAGAGGTGAATATAAACACAGCAGCCAATAAAGAGCTCATTTTAATGCTTTATACATGGGAGGATAGAGGAAGTAGCCAAAGGAATGAAAAGGGATAATTTCAGACAATGGTTATTACAAAGGATGATCTGACAGGACATGGAGACCAGGAGCCAAATATAACTCTAAGACTCAGTATAACAATTGAACCTGAGAAAATTATAGAACCTTAAAAAGGAAAATTCACAGAATCAGGTCCCTCACTCCCAAGCAGATTATAAATTTCACTTTAAAACTACTGCCTTTAAGCTGGGTGTGGTGGCGTACGCCTGTAATCCCAGTACTTGGGAGGCTGAGACAGGAGGATCTCAGGTTCAAGGACAGACTCAGAAAGTAGTGAGACTGTCATCAACCTAGCGAGACCCTGTTTCAAAATAAAAATAAAACAGGGCTGAGGTACGTGTAGCTCAGAGGTAGAATGCCCCTGGGTTCAATCCCTAGAGCCACCAAAAACAAACAAACAAAACCTACTGCATTTGAGGTGGTTTTTTTTGCGGTACCGGAGATTGAACCCAGGGGCATTCTACCTCCGCGCTACACCCCTGGCCCTATTTTTTATACTTTATTTTGAAACTGGTCTCACGAAGTTGCAGAGGGCCTCACTAGGTAAAGAGAGAGAGAGAGAGAGAGAGAGAGAGAGAGAGAGAGCTAGCTGAGGCTGGCCGCGAACCCGGATCCTCCGGTCTCCGTCTCCCAAAGTACTGGGATTACAAGTGTGCGCCACCAAGCCCGGCTTGAGGTGTTTATTTTTTAACAGATTGTTAATTGCTAGATAGAACACTAAAGAGATAAGCAAGATATTCCTTTTTCTGAATACACAGGCACTGAAAAGTTAAATAATATAGCTAGACTAGGACGAAAATTAAAATCCAGATGGGTGAACCCATATGTGGATTCATAGTGATATGTTACATTTCTGTAAGATAGTACCATGCTGACTACATGCTTCCATCAAAGGCACATAATTACATAATTCTTTTGCCTTTGAAATGTGATCAGATAAAATTAATATTTACACTCAACTGACTGACTCATATTATTTAAGAGGCTACACATTTTTAAGCACCTGATTGCAGTTGCATCTATTGCTCAGCATTCCTAAAAACTAAGTTAACCAAGCAACAGAGGTAATTAAGTGGAGAAAGGGCAGAAATGTGTGTGGATTTTCCTACTACATATGAAAAGTGAAATTAAGCCACCAAAATTGCAGTTTTCTAGTGATCTTATTCTATTTTGCTCCAATTTCAGTATATGCTGCCAAAGTGAGCCACATGTCTTAACTTGACAAACTTTTTAAATAATAAAGCATTAATTATAGCTTAAAAATGAATACCCTAAAAGTACAACAGACCAGCCCATTAGATAAATTAGCTATCCCCTGTGGTAAAATTTAAGTAGCTGAAAATTATATATGTAATATCCCTAAATCCACTTATAACCTAATTATGTCAATTCTCATCAATTTCACCTCCACAATATCTCACATATCCCAGCTTCTCTCTTCTCATGCCACTACCTTAAATCACACACACATTATCCTTTGCATTGCTTTACCTATGAGTTGCTTAACTAGTCCTCCCAACCTCACTCACTCTCACTGCCAATCATTTCACACAGCACTACCAGATTAACTTTCCTGAAGCAGCCCTATTACCAGGACACTGTCCCTTTGGAAGTTGTTGTTGCCTTTTCCTTTTTAAGCCTCTGTTTATTGAGGGTTTACTATTCACCATTCATTCACTGGGCAAGCACCTGTCACGCATTATCTCACTAACCTTCAGCAGTCTCCTTGTTCACTTTTGTACCTTAGCTTAGCAAAATTGTAATTTGCCTAATATCAAAAGCTATATGGCGCCGGGCGTGGTGGCGCATGCTTGTAATCCCAGTACTTTGGGAGGCGGAGACCGGAGGATCAGGGTTTGCAGCCAGCCTCTCTCATTCCCTCTCCCTCTCCTTAGTGAGGCCCTCCGCAACTTCACGAGACCCGGTTTCAAAATAAAGTATAAAAAAAAAAGGGCTGGGGTAGCGCGGAGGTAGAATGCCCCTGCGTTCAATCCCCGGTACCGCAAAAAAAAAAAAAAAAAAAAAAAAAAAAAGCTATATGGCACAGCTGGGCCTGGAGTCTGTTTGACTTCAGGGCACTTTAATTATTCTGTAGGTCACATTTCAAATTTTTTAGTCTGACATTCATACGGATCCTCTGGACTTAAGTCCTACAGTACTTTTCCCACTTTATTTCTTCCTTCCTATCTCCCAAATCAAACTACTTGATATTTCCCATACAAACCCTGCAATTCTCCACCTCCATAGCTTTGACATTTTGTTTTATACCCAGAAAAAATCATCTCAATTTTTTTAAATCTGCTAAATTTTCCTCCTCCACTCAGTGTCTTACGAGATCTTCCTGAAACCTGCCTTTTCCCTTCCACAACCTAACATTCTAGGGTATTAACCTATGCGTCTGCTGTATCATTTATTTTCCACCTTGAAATCAAAATGTTTATTAGTCTTAATCCAAGTAAACTGCAAACCCTCTGAGGCATAATTTGTGTCTAACTCCATATCGGTTGAGCACATACTATGTGTAATATTAAGCAGCCCCCCACCCCCGTTCACAGTTTCAGACGTTTTGGTTAACCAGGGTGAACAAGAAGGGTGAATACAGTATATCTTAATACAGACAGGAAAAGAGATCATATTCTCATAACTTTTATTTCTGTATACTGTCATAATTGTTTTATAATTAGTTATTATTAATCTCTCACGTGCCCAATTAGGCACATATAAAACTTTATAGGTATGTATACATAGGAAAATAGTATTAATAGAGCTTGATACTATCCAGTTTCAGGCATCCCACTAGGGGGTCTCAGAACATGTCCCCTTGAGGATAGGAGTCAGGTACTACAGTATATTGTGCTACAGATATCTTTTTGAATGAAATCTTATTACCCCAAGAACTGCTTATTATGGGGGGAGGAGGACCTTCTTATTATGTCTTCATTCATAATTTCACAAATACATTTAAATCAATATGATTGCTGAGGGTGAGCTGGCCCTTAAACATATAAATCATTCTAAGGATAGGATATTATTTATCAGAGATATGCACATGCAGCTGAGTTATGGCTATTCTACTTCTTTTAAAGTAATGAGGAGTCAATCTCCAGTACTACAAAAAGAAATAAAGAACAATTGAGTGTTTTTGTTTAAATCTCTCCCCTGGGGACAATGTTCTTCACCATAAAATCTGATACAATAGAGAAATAAAATAAGAGGTTAAAGTAAAAGAGCTTTGAGGTCTAAAAATATTTATAAAATACAGACATTCCTAAATTGACGTGAATTAAAGAGCAATTTAATGGATATTAGGGACTCATTAGAATAGTCCCTTTGTTTTTCCCCAAAAAAATGTAGTACATTATTTTTTACTTCTATATACTGTGAGCTAAAGTAAAACCACCACTACAGCAAACAGAAACAAAGTATACATGTATAGAAATAGAAGTGTATGGGTCAGAGTAGCTAGGTGGTAGAGCCCATGTTAAATGCATGGCCTTGGGTTCAATTCAAGAAAGAAAGAGAGGTGGGGGGAAGAAGAAATAGAGTGAGAGAGAGAGAGAAGACAAATAGAGATAGAGACAGAGACAGAGAGAGTCTGCATACATTATATATACAGAAAACACCTAGGTTACTCTTTATGACAGTGTTAAAAGTTAAAACCACCCAAATCTATTTCTTTATCAAAGGAAAAGAATCATTCAAGTAAATCATTTAAAATTAAATAATTTAAAGCCGGGCATGGTGGCACACACTTGTAATCCCACTACTTGCGAGAATGAGACAGGAGGATCGCAGGTTTCATGGCCAGCCTCAGCTACTTAGGCCCTCTGCAACTTAGTAAGACCCTGTTTCAAAATAAACAATAAAAAAGAGGGTTAGGGGTGTAGCTCAGAGGTGGAATGCCCCTTGGTTTAATCCTCAGTACCGCCAAAAAAAAATTAATATGAACTAATACTTTATTAGAGTTAACAATATCAAGGCTGTCTGCAATCCTGCAATTTTAAAGTTCCATGCCTAGTCTGCTACCTATTCTCATCAAAATCTTCTCCATACTGCTATGTATAACTCAAGCCCCAGAAGACCCTATTGATGGCTCTGACTTAAAGCACTTATTTTCTGTACTACCTAATTTGTCATTTATCTGTCCTACCTGGCACCGTCATCTATTATTAATTTTTTAGGTGTGAGTACTTACCTTCCCAACTAGACTGCAAATGTTCTATAACAACTTCAATCTACTAGTAGTAGCTCTTCCAGCCCCTTGCACAGTACTATGTATGCTCACATTAGAAACTCAATACCTACTGCATTAAATTTGAATGAGTATTTAAATAGTAGATATGGGGGCAGGGAACATACCTATTACTGCAAAACATTTAATAATATGCATTTGTCTCCTTGAGTTAGTAAGGTACAATCATTAAAGAATTTGGAGACATTTGTCTCCTTGAGTTATTAAAGTGATACATGCAATAACTAGCAATGTTTTACAATTACTTCATATACTGGGCCCCTAATGTATGACTTGTGTATTGTATGTACAGTTGTGTGATACACAACTATGTCTGTATCTGAATACAATTTTTTAAAAAGCAAATGGTAAGCCGGGTGTGGTGGCATACGCCTATAATCCCCTCTACCTGAGTTCTGCCAAGAGAAATACTTTTAACTCAGCTGTTTCATCTTGAGTTTTTACCTCCACATTTCTAGTAACATGTATAAAAAAACACTATGCATATATTTTACATATAAATATATATTATATATGCATACATAATACCACTTCCTGGTTTTTTCAGTCATGAATATTATCTGCTGGCCATCTACTATGGTAGATAAGAATTAGCTCTCTCTCATAATCCCATTTCCATAAATTATATTTCACTTTGTGTGTGTGTGTGTGTGTGTGTGTGTGTGTGGTACTGGGGATTGAACCCAGGGGCATTCTGCCTCTGAGCTACACCCCCAGCCCTATTTTATTTTCTTATTTTGAAACAGGGTCTCACTAAGTTGCGGAGGACCTCCCCAAATTGCTAAGCCTGGCCACAAATCTGTGATCTACCTGTCTGAGCGTCCCAAGTACTAGGATTACAGGCTTGTGCCACCACACCCAGCTTATATTTCACTTTTTAGTTAAATCACTAATATATCCCCACATTCTCTTGTAGAAGAATCAATGTATTTTTTATTGTATACATTCAAACAAATCAAGTAATCTATCATTTTCGTCTCTGTGTGTGAATGGCTTCTGGAGCCCTCCATCCTCCTTTCTGATGGATATTTTCTCTCTACTCAGATCCACTCATCACTCTTCTCCATCTACTCCAAGTTCTAGAAGGCTGACTCCACAAACTTCATTACCTACCTCTTAACCTCTTGTCCCCCAGAGGGTTCAGCTAGTGGAAGAACCCATGAGACAAAGGAAGGAGTGATTAGTTCTTTACTCTCCCAGCTTCTTCCTGTGGTGTGGCAAGGATTACCATACTGTAAGGTCACAATTCCTATCAGGTGCCCCACTCTACAGCAATATCTCTAGGTAAATTATAACTAACTATTCCTCCCTTGCTCCTTCAGGCCTAGGCTTAATAGGTTTCCTACTGTTGCTAAGTCTGGTGTGTCTTAACATCCCTTGTTAATTCTCCTATCACCACCCACACCTTTGTGAAGTCTTTTCATTAAACTCCCTTCCATTGCTGGGGTTTATTTGACTAATTTTATCATCAATTTCATGTGTGGTATCTGACAGAGCCATGCTCCAATGTGAACAACTTCCCTAAGTGTGTAGGACTTACAGCCATCATCAATCCTTCATCCTCATTCTGGGAAATTCTCCCATCTCTCCTCTTTCTTCATCTCCCCCCCTCTTCTTGAGAGTCCTCCTATAGCTCCTGGAGAAAGGGTATATGGGGTGAAACTTTTGAAATTTTCATTTACTTGGTATGAGAGCAGATAACAAACAGCCGTGAGCTATTCTTTTGCTTCCTTCCCAACGCAAATTTCTCACTTTTTTGGAAGGGGGAGGGTGCTAGGAGTCAAACTCAGGGCCTCATGCATGCTAGGCAAGCGCTACACCACAGACTATATTCCCAGTCCCATTTCACATCTTCGAATGACCTCTGCCTGTCTTTCGGTTGTACTCCTCAAGAAAACAGTGAAATAACCCTTTTCTTCAAACTACAGTAAAAGAAAAACTGGTTGTATAAATATGTAAGAATAGTTACTATGGTATTAGGTTTTTGTGTAACTTTGTGAGTGACCAATAATGTTCAGTGTTCACAACTACACAGTGAAACAAACATTACGTACTGTTGACTATAAAACAATACAATGTTTTTGGAGGGCACTTTGGCAATATCTACCAAAATTTTAAATAAATCATTGATTAATTCCTCTTCTAGAAATCTATCCTACACAATGTATTTCTACAAGGATATTCATGGTAGCATTTTTTGTAACATCAAGGAGGCTATCTAAATGTCTATCAATAGGAAATAGAATAAATATACATTTCAGAAAGTCTACTGGAATACTGTGAAGCTGTTATATGGTAGCTACCGCTGGTCACTGTGGCACACACCTGTAATCCCAGTACTTGGGAGGCTAAGACAGGAGGATCACAGGCCAGTGCGTGGTAACTTAGCAAGACCTTGTTTCAAAATTTAAAAAAAGGGGGGAGGGGTAGGGATGTATCTCAGAAGTAGAATACCCTGGGTTCGATCCCCATTACCCCCCCAAAATACATTATACAGACAGACACGCACAGTAGCTATCAGCCACATGTGGATACTGAACACTTGAAATGTAGCTAAGAATAATTGAAGAACTTAATTTTAAATTTTATTTAATTTTAATTAATTTAAATTTAACAGCTGATACTTGATCCCATTATTAGAAAACTTTTATTTTGGGAACAATTTGGCTATATGAATCTATTTTTTCAACTGCAAATCTAAATACATATCAAAATCTAAATACAGATCAAGCACAGACAAGCCTCAATGCAGGGAATAGGTTCTGAGAAATGCATCAGTGGACAATTCTGTTGTTGTTCGAACATGGTAGAGTACACTTACACAAGCCCAGATGGTATAGGTCAACTCAATGTAGACTTCGGGCTGCAGATGTAGCTCAGTGGTACAGTGCTTGCTTAGCATGTGTGAGGCCCTGGGTTTGATCCCCAGCACCTTAAAAAAACAAACAAACAAACAAACAAAAAAACCCAACTCAATGTGGCCTTTCAATACAATCAATTTCACGGTAAACATGAGATGTAAGAGGCTGCTACCAGTTTAAGATGGCATACTATTTTACAGTAAATACTTTTATAAGTAAAAGGAGTACATGTTAAAATAATAAAAATGAGTATAGGAAATAGTAAATACATAAACAGGTAACTAATTCATTTTTATTACCAGGTATTATATACTGTACATAAGTATATGTGGTGTGTGTGTGTCTGTGTGTGTGTGTTACTGAGGATTGAACCCAGTTGTGTTCAACCTCTGAGCCATACCCCCAGCTTTTTTTTTTTCATTTTATTTTGAAACAGGGTCTCACTAAATTGCCAAGCCTGGCCTCAAACCTATGATCCTCCTGTCTCAGCCTCCTTAGTACTGGGATTAACGGTATATGGCTTATACTATACTTTTTTTTTTTTTGCAGTACTGGGGATGGAACTCAGGGGCATTCTACCTCCGAGCTACACCTCCAGCCCTATTTTTTATTCTTTATTTTGAAACAGGGTCTCACTAAGTTGCAGAAGGCCTCACTAAGTAGCTGAGGCTGGCCCCGAACCTGTGATCCTCCTGTCTCAGCCTCCCAAATACTGGGATTACAAGTATGTGCCACCATACCTGGCTCATCCTATACTTTTATGTGGCTGGCAGCACAGGTTTGTTTACACCAGTACCACCACAAGTGTATGAATAACGCATTGTGCTACAATATTACAACATCGCTAGACAGGAATTTCTCAGCCATCTAATATGTGGTTCATCACTGACTGGAATCCTCACTGTTATACAGGAGATAAGTGTATTTCTAATGAAAATGTATCATTCTAATTGAGATGTGCCATCAGTGTAAAAAAGAGATGCAAACTGGGCATGAGCTACTCAGGAGGCTATGGCAGGAGGATCACAAGTTTAGGGTCAGCCTGGGCAATTTAGTGAGAACCTGCCTCAAAACAAAATAAAAAGGGGTGGGAATGTAGCTCAGTGGTAGAGTGCTTACCTAGTCTATGCAAAGCACTTGGTTCATTCCCTAGTACCAAAATAAAAAATATCTCATTTTTTTATATTCAGAATATGTTTAAAAGGTAATTTTTATATGCTCTATTAAATTAAATAACTATTATAATTAATTCCACCTGCTCCTTTTAATTTCTTTTTCTGTGTGTTGTCCTTGGGATGAAACACAGCACACACTCTAGCACTGAGCTATACCTCTAGCCCTATTTTATATTATCTTATTTTATTTTATTTTACTTTTGGTACTGGAAATTGGACCCAGGAGCATTCTACCTCTGAGCTACACCTCCAGCTTTTTAAATTTTTTGTTTTGAAACAGCGTCTCAGTGGCTGAGGCCGGTCTCAAACCTGCAATCCTCCTGCCTCAGCCTCGTAAGTACTGGGATTGCAGGTGTGTGCCACAGTGCCTGGCTCTTTTACTGTTTGTTTGTTTGTTTTGGTGGTACTGAGGATTGAACTCAGGGGCATTCTACCTCTGAGCTATGCCCCAAGCCCTATTTTATTTTTGAAACAGGGTCTCACTAGATTGATGAGTTTCACTACTTGCTGAAGCTGTCCTCAAACCTGTAATCCTCCTGTCTCAGTCTCCCAAGTACTGGGATTACAGGTGTATGCCACCACACCCCAATTTCCTTTACTTTTTTTAAGAGTAGCCATTACAGTATGAAGTTCTATATGAACTGACATGAAACAAAGGCAAATGATAAAAACAAGTTTCAGAATAGTATCTGTGCATCATCCATTTTAACAAATACACAAAAAATGTTTGTAAAAATATTCATAAAAATTTGGAAGAATATACACAATACTATTTTCAATTAATACCCCTGAAAAGTGAGGATACCAGACCTCCCAATTCCTACTTTCCAACTTCTGTACTATTTTCATATCTTACAAAATATTCACACAATAAAGCATATGTTATCTTCACACTTTGGGGGGAAAACACAAACATAATACTCTTTAAAAACAAACATAGAAACTTTAAATTACAAAGGAATCACCAACACTTTAAAAAACAATGCCAGGTCTAGGATGTGGCTAGTGGTAGGGGTGCTTGCCTCGCATGTGTGAGGCCTAGCATGTATGTTGCCTAGCATGTGTTGATTCCTAGCATCACAAAAAGTAAAATAAGATATAATGTCAGGTTCATAATTCCAATTGCACTGATTCTTTTAATATGTTAATAATTCACAATGTCAAACACCCAAAGAACCCTAATTACCAAACTCACAGCTAATGTTTTGTTCTCAATGTATTCCATATAGATTTTCCCCATCCCCTCGAATCAATTATTTTTTCCAACACATGTGCTTAAGGTTTCCAGCCTCAAAAAACGCATTACAAGATACTCCAACTTCTGATCCTAAATGATTTACAGTTTACTAGAGGAAAAATATGCTCCAAAGATCAGCAAATTAGTAGGTGATTACCTCTACCAAGGATGGTTTCCTGATATGCAAATAAGAAATACTGGGCCAGGCATGGTGGTGCACACCTGTAATCCCAGTACTTGGGAGGCTGAGAAAGGAGAATCACAGGTTCAAGGCCAGACTCCGCAACTTATACCCTCAACAACTTCTCCAGACCCTGTTTCAAAATAAAAATATAGTGCTGGGTGTGGTGGCGCACACTTGTGTTCCCAGTACTTTGGGAGGCGGAGACCGGAGGATCCGGGTTCGCAGCCAGCCTCAGCTCGCGCCCTCTCTCTCTCTCTCTCCCCCTGTCTCTCTCTCCCTGTCTCTCTCTCTCTCTACTTAGGCCCTCCGCAACTTCGTGAGACCCGGTTTCAAAATAAAGTATAAAAAATAGGACCGGGGGTATAGCGCGGAGGTAGAACGCCCCTGGGTTCATCCCCAGTACCGCAAAAAAAATAATAATATATATTATATTTTATATAAAGAATATATATTAATAATTATATAAATATATAAGCCGGCCATGGTGGCGCATGCTTGTAATCCCAGTACTTTGGGAGGCGGAGACCGGAGGATCCGGGTTCGCGGCCAGCCTCAGCTCTCTCTCTCTCTCTACTTAGGCCCTCCGCAACTTCGTGAGACCCGGTTTCAAAATAAAGTATAAAAAATAGGGCCAGGGTGTAGCGTGGAGGTAGAAC
>PVJS01042020.1:0-17695 GCA_004027185.1 Glis glis | reverse complement strand
AAAAAAAAAAAAAAAAAAAAAATGGGAAAAAACCTGCAGAGAAACCTACCAGGTCCTGCAGTTCCCA
This sequence comes from Glis glis, assembly GCA_004027185.1. Taxonomy (NCBI): domain Eukaryota; kingdom Metazoa; phylum Chordata; class Mammalia; order Rodentia; family Gliridae; genus Glis; species Glis glis. The sequence goes on along the minus strand of PVJS01042020.1, from coordinate 17,628 downwards.
AACTTACTTAAACATCTGGCCTCTGTGTGTGACACATGAACATTCACGGAAGGCTGCCGGAGTGCTATCTGGAGAAGCCACACTGAAAAGCAGCATGCTGGACCAAGGTCCTTTGACTTCCTACAACAGACTACAGGTTGAGTGTCCCGCAACTAAATGCTTGGGTCAAGAATTGTTTCAGACTTGGAAATTTGGGGGTTGTGGAATGTTTGTATTTATGTAATGAGATATCTTGGGGATGGGCCCCAAGTCTCATATACAGGTCTCATATATACCTAGCTTGAAGTTAATTTACATAGTATCTTCAGTGCACCTGTGTTTTGATTTCAGTCCATCACATGCGATCAGATGTAAAATATTCCACTTGTTGGCTCTCAAAAGAGTCTTGGGTTTGGGGCACTTGGGATTAGGAATGCTCAAGCTGTACCTTCCCTTAACCAGCCTTGTGGGAGTGTGAGGCCATGCCTCTGCTCCGGGCAAGGTCAGCCTCCAGTACCACCCAGTGAATATGCAGAAGCCCTCTTGATGGTCCAAGGTCTCTGCTCAGAGGAAAAAGTGACTCCCTCCTTGTCCTTCAGCCACAATGGAAAACGCGCCCATGACAGGGACCGCCCGCGTGTTGGTGCCGCATGATGACAATGCTCAAGGTTCGCTCCTGTGCCGTACAAAACAGGTGAAGGTCTTTATTGGCCAGACACTGGTGCCTGGACCGGCAGTACTGTGAGAGGTACAGAGCGCTGAGGGGCGGGGGACGTGTCCACAGAATCTATACCTAACGTTACACAAACTGAGAATGTCTTGTTCCTTAAGGACTGAGCCATCTCTCACAGACTGTAATGTACCATTACCACTTGACAGAGCATATGGATATATGCATATACAGATTGATTATATAATTATTTATTACAAATAAACTGTAGGTTCACATCTCTCAAAAATGGGTCCTGTTTGTACACGGATGTGCGGGTTCTGGATGTATGAGACAGGGCCGTGTGCTTATTTAGCTTATCCATGCAAAGCTCATACATATGTCACTAAGTACTTTAAAAAATAGAATGGTCTCCATTTGAGCAAATCTGTTTAGATGTAGGATTAGTAAAACAGTATGAAACTAATGAAACACGCTGATAAAAATTAGGAAGTGATATACTGATGGTTCTAGGTATGTAAGGGGATGGGGACAGTCTTCCCTTAAAATCTGCCAGGAGAGGAGAGTCCTTGGAACTAGGAGGTGGCTGGGGCCACACACAGTCCAGAGGAGGTGGACGCAGTCAGTTGCTGTCTATTTCAAGCTCAGAGCACCACAGACGGGCTTCTTGCCAAGCAGAGATCTTATCCTACCCTCAGGAACTGTTTCACATTAGAGAACAGAAAGCATCTGTCCCAGCTGCAGCTGGGGAAGTGTGTCCCCTCCCGCGGGCACAGTCCTAACGTGTGACAGGGGCAGCTGAGTGAGGGTGCAGGGCAGATCCACCCACTGGGCAGACCTCATCCCGTGACAACAGACTGCATGAAAGAAAACGTCCAAAAAAGAAACCGGATGTTCAGTTAAATATTGGCACCATCTGCCTACTTAGAACCACTCGTCGCCCTGACGGTCTTCGCACGGAGCGGCCCCTCTGGCCGCCTTCACTCAAACATCTCGTAGTGACGCGTCTGCCTCACCCTGGGCACCATGTCGATGAGGAGTCTGCAAAGAGGAAGACACAGGTCACCTCCACACCAGACCCTCCGCGGCCGCCAGCCTGAGCTTGGGGGAGCACGGAGGAAACTGTTAACTGCTTTCCAAGAAAATTCACAAACCAGAGAATTCAGTGGTTTTCGGTATATTCATAAAGTTGCACCATCCCAAAAAGAAGTCCCATGCCTATCAGCAGGCCACATCCTCCCCTCCCCGCAACCAATAACCGAGAATCTACTTTCTGCCTATTGGATATGAATTTGCCTACTCGGGATGCTTCATATCAAAGGAATCACACAATTGATGGCCTTCCTTAGCTGCTTTCATTCCGCACCCTGTTTAAGGTTCACTGCACTGTAGCACACTACAGACCAGCACTCCATTCCTTTTTAGGTCTGAGTAATAGTCCACTGTAGGGATCAACCACCTTCATCCATCAGGTGAGGGAAGGTTTCTACCTGTGCCTGTTGTGAATAACGCTGCTGTGAATGCTCACGTACGAGTTTGGGCGTGGATGTTTGTCTTCATTCCTCTGGAGTACACGCCAAGGAGCAGAACTGCTGAGTCAAATGGTAACTCCCTGTTTAACGTTTTGAAGAACTACCAAATTCATTTTTCAAAGCGCCATCAGGTGCCTTCCCACCTGCAGTGTTTGAGGGTCCCAACCCCTCCACACCCTCACCAACACTTAAAACTGTCTCTGGTTTTGAATACAGCCATCATCGTCAGAGATGGGAAGGACTTTGACATTTAAAAGCGGGCCAGCTGGGATTACCGCCTGTAATCCCAGTACCTGGGAGGCTGAGACAGGAGGATCACAGGTTCAAGACAAACCTTAGCAACTTAGCGAGACTCTCAGCAACCTATCAAGACCCTGTTTCGAAACAAAAAAGAGCTGAGGGTGTAGCTTGGAGGTAGACTCTCTGGGTTCAATTCCCAGTACCACACACACACACATACAAAACAGTGCTTGGCCTTTCAGAAATGGTTCTCTCAGGAGCTGATTGCAACCTGGATGCAGAGCCAGCAGGACACCCACACTAAGCTGAGTTTTTCCTCAGTGTGGCCTCTCCCACCTCACTATAGCCTCATCCATGGGTGGCAGCAGGGGCTGCACAGATGAGGAAGTCACCCAAAGGTGCTAGCCTGGGGCATCGAGAGGACGACCAATATAAAAAAAGCAACGCACATTTCCAGGTCAGGAAGGGCTAATGGGAGGACCATTTCATGGATCACCAAGACACCAGACAGAAGTAAATGAGTCCCTTGGAGGCTTAAAACCCTCTTATCAGAATCCCTGCCTGACTCATCGATCGATCAATCAATTGATTGATTTTTGGTAATGGGGATTGAACCAGGGGCATTCTACCTCCGAGCTACACCTCCAGCCCTTTTTATTTCTTATTTTGAAACAGGATCTCGCTAAATTGCTGAGGCTGGCCTTGAACCTACGATCCTCCTGTCTCAGCCTCCCAAGTTTACAGGTGTGTGCCACCACACCAGGCTCCTGCCTAACTTCTATGCCAGCCACCAGAATAGTTGACCCCTGGTGGGGGCTTTTCCAATCACTTGACAGGGACCCTGCTGGGGATCTTGTCGTTAGATCCTGGCTAGACAGAGATGGAAAGAGGGGCACTCCTGGCCACTGGAAATGCCAACATGAAAGCAGGTACGTACTTGACCCCGTAGGCAAATATGGTGAGGCCGATCAGCACACCTATGCTGCCGTCCAGGTACCACACTGATGCGTTGTGCTTGAACACTTCCGCACTCAGGAGAATGGAGAAACCCATCACGCCACCCACGAGGGAGTTAAATCCTGCAAAAGAAGCAGACACTGGATGGTGGTGCCCAGAGATCCCTCAGCCACCCAAATGCCAGGCGTGCCCCCACATTCAGGAGTATCTGTAGGAAGGAAGTTGTCTGCAAGCTCTCTTGTGGGTGACAGACACCACCTGGGACGTGTGGCTCATCAAGTCTCTGCTTGAATGTCATCAGGGCCCTTCCTGGAGAGAGCTCTCCCTCCATTAGTCTCTGTCCCTTACCCTGATGGCTTTTCCAAGCCCTCATGCCCAGGTGACACAGCTGGGGGGGGCATTGTTGGTTCCCTCTACCCCCGTAATCACTAGAATGCAGACCGTGAGCAGGGCTGGAGCTCAGCTCCCTGTTCAAGCCACAGAGCGTGTCCAGCCACGGTGACCTTCAGTCCTGGCTGGTCTGATCTGTTGAGTGTCTGCTGGCCCAGAGCCCCAGCTGGGTGTCTCCATGCAGCCTTCTCACTCCATCCCCTCTGAGTAACCTAAGGATTTCCCCCTCTCCAGAAGAGCAAAGCCAAGTTGTGAATTGGCTACATGGTTGGAGAAATGTCAATAAAAACAGAACTGGAGCTAATGAATATTGCAGCCACGCTCCTGCACACGGCCCCGCTGGTGCCCGCGACTCGCATACACTTCCATTTACCTGGAGTTCTCAAAGGCTGCACTGGACGGGCATGGCTCCGGGTGGCTACAACAAGGGCCATAAGCTCCTCACCTGCTTCAGCTTCATGGTGGCCCTGAGGATCTACAGGCCCGCCTCAATCCTGGGGCAACACCCCCCACACCCCCACAGGCTTTGGCTGGACTCAAAGGCCCTCTACTCCAGTTCTCAGCCGATGACTCGGCCTTGGTCACAGTACACAGGCTTGGACAAGTGCATCTCCCCTGTAACAGTGGCTTCTCTGGTCCTCGGCCCCTGTGCACGGCCAACCCCATCTGACCCCTCCTCGACCTTCCTCTGCTACTGCTCTTCATGAAACCCATCGAAGAGGCGTCTTTGGAAGCCTTGTGCTTCTTGGCCCTCCCCTCTGCTCAGGTCCCCTCCGCAGAACCCTTGCTGGGGTCACAGGGACTCCCTTCTTCAGCCTCACTCTCCTGGTTGTCCTCCTTCCTCTCTAGGGAGTCCTCAGCCGCCTTTGCTGGCTCCTCCTCTACATCCCCATCCCAGCAGCCCAGGCTCGGTCCTCTGAATGAGATCTCCCTCTGTCCATGCCCTCCTCCTGTCCCATCCCTGCCCCTCAGCTGCAGACTCTCATACACGCTTCTCAAGCTGAAATGCACAAAACTGAAACCTCCACCCAGCACCCAAACACCTCACCCTCCGGCCACCACCTTCTCTGTACACAGTGCCACCATCCTCCCAGCTGTGAGGACAGACGCCTAAGAGCCCATCTGTGACTCCGCTCACCCCACATCAAACCACCGGGTGAGTCCTGCCAGCTGTGACTTCCCCTGCTCGTTTTCAGACCTCCCTTCCTCTTGCCACCCTCACCGTCCCAACCCATCCAAGCCACCAAACTCACCTGCGCCCCTGCACCAGCCCCCACCAACCCACAAGCCATGCCTGTGACAACAGCCAGGTGCCAGAGTGACCCCTCTAACGGAAAAGCCACCCCTTACCTCTTCCAAGTCCCACCCCAACTTTTCATGGCTGACACAAACAATCAGGCCCTGCTGCCTCTCCCCAGCCCCAACAGCTCAGCCTGCAGAGCGTATTCCAAGTCCCAGAACAGGGGCCCGGCCTTTATCAGGGGTACAAATGATTGCTGTATTAATTAATGAGTTACCAGATGGAGGGAAGGGAAGACATGCGGCATGGCCTTAGCTTTGCTGTCCCCAGCGAGAAGGAGCCACCCCTTGTGGGGACCAGTGACCTGTAGTCCTGACTGAATCCCAGTGCTGCTCAGAAAAGGTGCAGAGAGCGCCTGAGGTTCCCCGGGCGGCCACTAGATGTCCGCTCAGCTCCACCAAGCCAGCCCCACTCTGCCCACCGGCTCCTAGGACAGCCCAGCTGCCGTGTGTGACAGCAGGTGCTCCCTGATGGTCCACAGGGGAGGCTGTGAGGGACTACCTGTCTGCTTGCTTGGCTTCCCTTTTGTGATGACGAAGCTGGGCTCATTTCGGCTTCACCCCTTGTGAGCCTGCAGGAGTACCCCGGAACGCACGCACAGGGACTGGGGCCGACTCCATGTCTGCGGCCACATCCTCAGAACTGTGCAGCCTGCTCAACGGCAGTCATCCCCAGGAAGAGCCTGGGCACCAGTCCCCTCCCCAACGACAGCGCGCCAGGCCCTGGGGGTCACTCACACGAGTGTGGCCCTGTCCCCTCAGTTAAAGGCACAGAGCTGTTCTAAAGAATTCTGCTACTGGTTTAACAACCTACGATGGCAGAAAATAATGGCTGGGTCATCTTGACTACCGGCAGTACAAGTCTGGCTTCAACGACTAAATCTGAATTTTCAGCAGAATAATCATCACCGGCTCGGGCGTTCTGGAGTCAGACGGGGAGAGAGGGCAGCGCGGGGCCTCATCGCAGGGCTTTCCCGGCTCACTGCAGCTACATTCTGGTTCAGACCCCCACCCCAGGCACCTACTCACATGCTTCCTCTGATTTGTAGTATTAATTTGTGGCACAAACCCATTTTAGTTGAAACAATACAAACCCTGCTTCGTTCTAGTCCTGATAAGCAATATATAAATATTGATTAAATATCCCAAGCAATAAAACCAAACTACACATCTGTCACGCAGTGTAAAGCGGGCAAATGTGGGATCTGCCCATGGTCCCCATCGTCCACACCCTGCTGTCCCTCTTCCCCTGGAGATCTGCTTCCTGGTATAAGGCCTGGCCCAGCAACAAAGGGCCTGGCAGTCAGCCTGGCCCAGTTCACACAGCTTCAGCATGGGATCCAGCTACCCGCCCTCCCTGTAGGAGAAGCAGTTTCCCAGCCTGCTAGGACAGAAGGTGCTGGGCTCAGACCTGGCCAGGTGGCAGCCCCAAGGTGTGCATTCCAGAGCCATCCCTCAGAGGACCCCCAATGTTGACCGCCTTGGCTCCCTACCCCACCCTGCCCCCCTTCTGAAAGGAGGAAAGAACAGAGAGAGAGAGAGGAGATAATTACAGATTGCTCCCTAGTTCTGCTAATCAACAAATGAGTAAAGCCCAGATCCCAGACAATGCAATTAGCAGGAGGCTGTAATCACTGCTGTATAGTTTGCCAGAGATGTGCCCACTCCCCAGCAAAGGCCTATGGGTAAGAGGCTTGGGGAGGGGGGCTCCCCGCACTCCTGGAACAGCACTCTCTGTCTCTCGGGGAGAACCCCGATGGCCATTCCTCCCCACGCTCTGTCCATTAAATATCCTACCCTTCCACCACCACCGGGCTCCACATCTCCCCAGAGACCTCTCCCTGCCTCACCCTTACCTCCCTCCACTCTGTTCCCCACCACAAACCACCAGGGGCTCTTTAGAACATGGTAGTCATGTCACCCCATCTGTTTAAATATTTGGAAAATGTCCAAAGTCCTGCCCGTGACCCCAGCCAGCCCTGCTGTGATCTGCCGTGCCTGCTCTGGGGCCCTCTCTCTGGCCATAGGACTCCCTCTGCCAGGTGGACAGCTCTTCTCTGCCTTTCGCCTGTTTGTGGGACAATTTTCTCCTCAAGCACCCACTTTTCTTTGTAATTTCCCATACTCCCTCCTTTGAGAGCATGAAGGAAAGATTGCTTCGGTGTGCAGAGATGTGTGGGTGAAAGTCAAAGTCAGACATTAGGACAGAAACACACTGGGCTTGGGTTCTCCGCCATCTACCACAGGAAACGGTGGGCAGTTCAAAGTTTGGTGACGCCTAAATAGAAATTTGTACTTGGAACAGCTATAATGTTAAGGGGAAAACACCCGCCATGGCAGCAGGACCATGGTTCCGGTCACTTCCCATGGTCACCCCGGGTCTGGGGGTCGGACTGACTGATGGGCCCACACGCGGGCTTCCTGCCATCTCTTCTGTGTGCTCACCAAAGCTGGCTGATGTGTACAGATGCCAGGCCCCGGCAAGCCCAGGGACTCGGAGACTCAATGACCCATCTGGGAATGGGCTGCAGAGCTGCCTGTGCCTGCACCCTGGGAGCTCAGAACGCTGTGTCGCCTGCATGACTCCCCCAGGCATGCCACCCTGTCCTGGTGTGGAGGGAACAGATATGAGGAGAGGCAGGCACGGACCCAGAGCTCAAATAAGCCGAAGCCCAGCTAGGCCACTGCTCTGTTCTGTCCTGAAGACCTGGGCCCGTGCCCTGACCCTCAGAGAAAGTAAAGGGACTATGAGGGTAGCTGGAAGATCCAAACCCAAGAAGCTGGCTAAGCCCACCTACCTTCCACTCCCACACACGCCCCTGTGGGGGGCCCCCTACAGAATGGGGGCTCCATGGTGGAGGGAGGTATTTTCTTTTTCCATATGACAGACCACAAGAATCATTGCTAGTGAACACCTTCCCTCAAATTCTGGATCTGCCTCAGATAGAAAAGGGTACCCAGACCAGCCCGGGTCATATGGGACCCCACATTGGGGTTACCTTGAGGCAGTTCACTCCATGGTGTCTTAGGGTGACAGAGACCACAGAAGGCTCCAGGCAGGCCACACCTTGGTCTACTTGTATCATTCTCATGAGACTGAACCATAGGCTCGTTAGATCAGCTCTGGTAGAAGGAGCGATCCTTTTATACCAGAGGGGTTACTAAGTTGCAAGCCCACTTTTGGAGATCAGAGAAGGATGCCTCACAGCAATGGGGCAGATACTCGAAAGAGATGGTTTCCCCAGCTCACGTGGCTAGCACAAGACAGCACCGTAGCACCCCGCTGGTGGAACACTTGGGGTGATCAGCTCCCACAGCATCAACCCCTGGGCCTGAAGTGACGGAATCCTCACTCCCTGCAGCCTGCTGAGGACAGCAACGTCAGGGGCTCATGTGGGCACCAGAGGAACCTAGGGCTGGACAGGAGAAACCTGTCCCCTCCACAGACAGGGCCCTGAGGCTGCTTAAAAGAAGAGTGGGAAAGCACAGGGCCCAGTCCACGCAGCCAGTCCTCCTGTTTAAAGAGCTTTGGTTATACATGGACCAAAGGCCTTCTCCGCCCAGGCAGGAAGGTGGCATCTTAGAAGGCAGAAGCACACAGCAGGCCCAGCTCAAGTAGCCCCTTGAGCATGATTCTGAGACGATGGCCCAATGGCACTTGGGAACACTGGGCACATCAGGGTCCACCTCCCCTGCGGTGAGACGCTGCACTGGGTCCTCAGGGAGTCCTCAGGGAGGCCCTGGAGGCAGCACCAAACCTCGGTGTGCACACCACGGATAGCCTATTGCTATGAAACGGCCATTCCTGGGCCTGGACGCAAGGCCCTGGAGTCAGAAGCTTCCAGGCTGAGGCCCAGGAATCTGTTTTAACAAATACCCCCAAGAGGCGGGGCGTGGTGGCGCATGCTTGTAATCCCAGTACTTGGGAGGTGGAAACCGGAGGATCTGGGTTCGCGGCCAGCCTCAGCTACTTACTGAGACCCTCCGCAACTTCGTGAGACCCGGTTTCAAGATAAATTATTAAAAAAAAATAGGGCTGGGGGTGTAGCTCAGAGGTAGAATGCCCCTGGGTTCCATCCCCAGTACTGCAAAAAAAAAAAAAAATACCCCCAAGCAGTTTTGGCAGGACCAGCCTGGTAGTAGTAGCTGACTAGTGTCTCAGGTCCCCTGATTTTGTAGTCAGGATGTCAGATCATATAGCTCCAACTTCTTCAGGCTTGTTCAGAGGAAGCTCACCTGCATCCCTCTGTACAGTGGTGCCCTTCAGAGCAGCTGTGGCTGCACAGCTGGGGCCTCCTCTTTTTATTTTATTTTTATGCTTTTACTGCTGCATTGGAATTATACATCCTAGTGAGGCTCAAAGTGATACAAACATATGTGCACACAGGTCTTCTTCTGTTTTTCTTCAGACCCCACCCCAGTGCCCACTTCCCCCACACATATTACTGAGATTGGTAGTGATACCTTCTTAGATAGACATGGCTTTATTTGAACTGTTTCCTTCCTCAAGCCTCCCTTTGCCGGGTGTAGTGGCACACACCTATAATCCCGGTACTTGGGAGGCTGAGACAAGAAGATTGCAGGTTCAAAGCCAGCCTCTGCAACTTGTCAAGATCCCGTTTCAAAATAATAAATTAAAATATGACTGGGGGGGTGCAGCTCCAAGGTAGAATGCCCCTGGGTTGAATCTCCACCACCAAAAAAAATGCTTCCTTTTTTCCTCCCTATTTTTCCTCCCCCAACCCTCCTCCACTATTCTAATATTTTCTCTCCTAATTCGACTGAAGTTCTTATGTTTCCTATTTTCTCTCCAGCTTCTACATATAACAGAAAACATACTCCCCTTGACTTTCTGAGACTGGCTGATCTCACTTAGCACAATATTCTCTAGTTCCATCCATTTTCCTGCAAGTGATATAATTTTGTTCTTCCTTATGGTTGAGGAAAACTCCACTGTGTGTAGATACCACATTTTTGTTATCCATTCATCTGTTGATGGACACCTAGGTCGGTTCCATAATTTGGCTATTGTAAATTGTACTGCTATGAACATAGATTTACATATATCACACTAGCGTTCTGACTTTAACTCTTTTGGAAAGATACTGAGGATTGGTCTAGCTGGGCCATTTGGTGGTTCCATTCCTAGTCTTTTGAGAAACCTCCACACTGATCTCCATAGCAGCTGTACTAATTTGCAATCCCACCAACAGTGTAGAAGAGTTCCTATTTCCCTCCATCCTCCTCAGCATTTATCAGTGTTCACATTCTTAATGATTGCCCTCCCCTCCTCTTGCCTTCCTAAGAGGCAATGCTGCAGGCACAAGAGTGGGGAGTCAGCAGTGGGGACTGGACAGCTTCCTGGGCCTGAGCTCAGGCCCTGGATAGAAATATCACTTTGGCTTCATGTCCCCCTGTGCAAAGCCCAGCTCCACGCACAGCAAGGCATCAACATGGGACAGGACGAGGAGTCCCAGCCTGTGCTGTGTCACCATGCTCCCATCTAACCACAGTACAACCACCCCCTCTCTCTGCATTCATATAGTTCACACATAAAAGAGCCTTGAAAGCTTAGAAGGGTGGAGTGTTTCTTTCCTTTAAAAGAAAATCCAGTTCTCTGCTCTAGTTTGTGTAGATACACTGCAGGCTTTTGCCCTTTGACCTCCCACTACTTTACCCGGACCCCCCTAGACTCAGCACATGCTTAGAAATGAATAAAAATAAGATGACCAGGTGATACTGTGGGCCAAATCTGGTGTGGACACTAGTTTGGGGACTGAAATGCACTTTTCCTGCATCCATACACTCTATCATCTGCATCTCAAAGGCCCGCACAGGAAGCTCCCACTCCTGACCCACAGGGACACAGGACAACTCTTCTAGCTGGTTTGGGTTTTAAGCAGGGAAGGCATGGACGGCTTCCCCAGCACAGGCATCTGGTAACTGGGACCTGAACTCAGGTAAGGGGCTCACTAGCTGCAGAGAAAAGGAACATGGTGAATTCACAGAGGAAACATTTGTAGAATCCAAAAAACCTATTTGCTTTTGACTTGGAACAGTGCACATAAAACCTAAGACTCTGGGAAACATTTTGTGCTCCTGATTAAGAGTCTGAGAGCTGAGCCTCCCTATTAGGAGGTCAGGGTAGAGGGGATTCAAGAAGTATTTATTAAATACTCAGGGCCCAAGACATCTGCCCTGATGTGGGAGCCCTGAAAATCTTTAAACAGCCTAGGGAGGACAGAATGGGGACGATGGATTCCAAACTGTGAGCCTGCCTGCAAGACAAGCATCTAAAAGTAAGGTAAGCAACACCCTCCCCGCCTGTGAGCACAGCCCCAGGTCAGACACACTGGCCTTACTCACCATCTGTTATGAGCGCCCTGCTGGTCAGAACCTTCCCCAGCATAAACTTCAACACAGCCAGGACACTGCAGAGGATCCCACTTAAAATGGAGACGCTGAACAGGAAATCATCCTAGAAGAGAAAATTCCAGATTTCAACAGTTCACCTCCTGCCAGAACGGGTGTTCCGCAAACCGCTTGCCTTGAAGGTCAGCCTTGTTCCAAGTACAAATAGTCAGGTATGCTGCCACCAGGTGGGATCATACTGCACTTTCATACTCCAGGCACCTGTGACATGGGGACTTAAGAAAGATGATCAAGAGCAGATATCCAGATTTATATGCACTTAGAAACCCATTATGTATTTCTTTTCCTGTTGGAGATTCGCCTTCTCACCACTCTGCTAAAATGAATGGCAATCATTGATCAATAACACAGTTGGTCAGAATGCTAATGGTGCCTAAGTAGTGTTTTCCACAGATAATTCCCAAAGCAATTGATTGAGAATTCTGGGACACATCGCTGACCCAAGAATCCTTTTATGCAGAACCAACTGAATTAGCCACAGGGTTGTTTATGACCAGAGCTACTTAAACACCCCCTTTTTTTTTCAGTACTGGGGATTGAACCCAGGGGCATTCTACCTCCGAGCTACATCCCCAGCCCTATTTTATTTTTTATTTTGAAACAGGGTCTCACTAAGTTGTGGAGGGCCTCACTAAGTAGCTGAGTCTGGCCACAAACCTACAATCCTCTTGTCTCAGCCTCTCAAGTACTGGGATTACAAGCGTGTGCCACTACGCCCGACTAAACCCCATTTTTTTCCCTTAAGTTCACACAACTGAGAGTTCAAATATAGCCTTCAAGGTGGGAAAAATGGCATCTAAAAATATAGTCTGCTGCTGACGTTATCTTAACACCTCCTGTAGGTTGTTACCTTTCGTTTGCAAGCAGAGGAGTGAGTCACTCATGCAAAAAATGGGCACTGCTCTCCCCTGACATTAGGCCCCCTGAGCTCTTCTGCATTGAGTTCCCACACGTCACTCCCCTGGGTCACAGCCTCCAGTTTCTCCCGTCTTAAAATGCAACCGCCAGCAGAAATTTGATACAGCCTCATATATCCACAAAGCAATAAGGTTCTCCTTAAGCGCTTTATTAATAAATTCACTAACCTAGTGACAGAAGCTGGAAAGAGGGAGACAGCCTGCTTCCCTGGGCTCAAAACCCAACAAAGACATTGAAAAAAATCGCCTCACTGAAAATAGCATATCTGTATAATATCAAAGTATCTCCCCAAAAATACAGATCAATGATGGTGATGGTTTTAACACTGTATGTGCACAGACTGTCTGCTTCTCCTTCTTCCAGGATGTGGAGATTAATCTGCCCACCCCACTAGCATCCCTTGAGCGTGGGCTGGACCTGATGACTCAGCGCTAACAGGGTGTGGAAAGGGGGAACAGCACCTTCGCAGTAGAGAAGCCCTGCAGACACCACCCCATTCATAAGTTGTGTTGACATCATGTGCCCTGTGACATGATGTGACAAGAGGAGTTCTACATGGAGTTCTACATGGGGCAATTAACATGCAATAAATATAAAGATTTTAGAGATTTGCCTTTATTAATTCTGTCAATGTTAAAACCCATACAAATATCCCCAAAACAAAATACAGAACATTTCCATTACCCCAGAAAGTTCCCTCATATCCCTTTCTTGGCCCCCTTACACACTTCATGAATTCAGTCACCATAGATTAATTTAATCTATTCTTGAAGTTTACACAAATAGAACCACACACTGCATTTTTAAGCTGGCTCCTTTGGTCAACATGTTTTTGAGGTTCAGCCATGATGCTGCAGGTATCAATAATTAGCCCTGGGTGTCCTGGTGATTCGTTCTAGTGATTTGTTCCACAGCCCTCCCCAGGAAAGGTTTTTTATAATTCAATCTAAATACCTCCTGCTGGCACCAGGCTTTTTTATTTAGGTTCCCAATGGAGATGGGCAACTACTGATTCCAGGAATAGCCAAAGAAATAGGAGGCAAGCTGATGAGACTTAATCCTTTCCCCTTTCTTAGGAGCCCACCCGCCTTCCTGAGAGATGCTCCTTCAGGGCAAAAGATCAGAGTGCACTGAGCAGAGGTGGAGGGTCTGCTGGACCCTCCCACCACCCAGGTCTTTGGCAGCCTCGAAGAGGGCCATGCAGTCACTGAGCAAGAGCTGGGCTATCAGGAGGTCTCAGTGCAAGTCCGCGCCCTACCCACTGGCTCTGCGTCTCCCACCCCTTACATCACACACCAACGCAGGGGCGGGTGTGAGTCGACCTCAGCAAATCCAAGTCTATCCTCTGACCTGCTCTCATCTTCATATGAAATGGGCAGTCCTTGACTCTTGCTGGCTGTCAGCCTGCAGCGGTTTCTAACACAGCGACCCTGAGTTTCTCTGTCTTCCCTGCTGCCGCCCCCAATTTCCCATACAGCCTCATCTCAGAGCATCTGTATTCATAGTATCGCTCACAGGAAAACCTTATGTGGAAATGAAAATTTTTTGGCAGTACCAGTTGTCACCTCCCATGTTGAGCTGTTTTTTTTTTTTTAATCAGAAGTGACACCCAGAGTTGCAATTCCAGGTCACAATGAACTGTGGCCACTGACACCAGACAGCGGCCAAGAATGAAAACCCGGCCCGCCCCTCCCCCCAGATCCGCACGGTCCCTTTCATAAGATGTGAGACCGCAAGTCCCGATTGGGAGGCTGGCTTGCTTATGCCTGCAAAAAGGCGTCCTTTGCCTTCCTAATGAGGACAAATTTCAAGCCACTCTGACACTACATGTATTTGAGTATCACCCAGGGAAATGCTGGTGCTGCCTGAATAATAAATGAATATCGATTTATGGCCCCCGGTGAAATTAAAACAGTCACTCTCATCCTCAGAACTTTTCATCACCGTCCTCCCCCGCCCCAGCACTGGCAGAAGCTGGCAGATGTGGAGGGAATTACGCCAGGCACGAGCCCTCGATTTCCCCTGGTTATTAAATTATATTGACAAATTGCCACAGATTCACATTCAATGACTTCACAATTTTTAAATTAGCATTCGACCATTTGGCTGTCGGGGCCATCAAACGCTGATGTTAGACAAGCAGGTAAGCAGCCAGTGGGCACTGGGGGCTTTCAGTGGGGTGGGGAGCCCCGGCATCTCCTGGCCAGGGTGGCTGAAGGGACAGGTGAGGTGCTCTGCAGACATCATGAAGCTGAGGACAACAGTGAGTCACAGGAAGCCACACGGGAGCCAGAGCGCCAGCAGGTGAGGAGCTGTCACTGGCTCCAGCACAAGAGGGCACTTGGAGGTGCCTGGCCTTTGCTAAATGAGCACTGGTCAGACTGCGGCTTTCTGCTACAAGATAAGAGAATCAAGAGCCTTTGGGACACTCTGATCCCATAGCATCTATGATGAGCCACTCTGGTGACCACACCTTCTTCCCCTGGTGACCACAGGGTATTTTAAGGAAGTGATATCCCTGGATTCCTTAAAACCAGGACAAAGCATGATGTCGCTCTGCAAAGCCACATCACACAGAGGCGCCACCATCCCTGAATAACTCTGCTCTGTGGCGGGCCTGGGGCCTCCCAGCTGCTTGCTTTGCTCCCTGTGTTGGTTTGAACACCACATGGATACCCCAGTACCAAACTAGAGAGTTCCCTAAGGAAAGGTAATAATAACCCTCGTCGATGCTATCTGTCAATGCCCATTACAGACAAGGCTCTTTTTTAAATATTCAATTCACAATTTAATTTTATTTTCAACATGACCATCAAAAGATTCCCTGCTAGGTAGAAATGATGACCCTAAACAGAGAGGTTCAGTCACCCTCCCCCAGGTCAGATCACACAGCCAGCTGGGGTGTTGAAGCCACTCAACCCCCATCTCTCCAATCTAAAATCCACTTCCCTTCATATCTAAAAAAAAAATGTAGGATGTTCTTCCTCTAATGTTGTCTGCTGGCCTTGAATTTCAGTTTTTGCCAAATAAAAGGAAAAGAACACATAATGTGCAATGCTAAGAACACCCCTCTGTACCTTTTTAAATACCTTAAAAGTCAGGAGGGATTCTAGCTAAAGATGGTGGATGAACACAGGCTTCAGCTTTTGCAACCCTACTCAACACAGCAAGGGCTTTTTTGGAGGATGAACCCACAAGGACAAAGGAAACAAGAGTAGAACAGATACGAAATTGTGTGACCTGGGGAGGTAGACAGCAAGAGTGGCAGCTGCCTTCCTGGAGGGCATGGCGGAGCCCTAGGGTAGAGAGGGGAGGTGAGGAAGCACCATGTCAGCGCACACCCCCAACTCCATAGGGCTCAGGAATAGATGCCCAGACATTCCTCAAATGGGGGTGAAAGAGGTGGGCCTGAACCCAAAAGGATTAATCAGAGATATCTCAGAAGCCCAGACTGGCTCCACCACTGCTGAGAATGTGTTGAGGCCGTTCCCAACAGAGGAGGGAACCTTCCCATCACAGAGAGCAAGGTGAGGGTCTCCACATAGGCACATCAGGTCCAGCTGAGGGCAGGCGGGGCGACTGCACTGAAAAGAGGGGACTCAGGGACTTTACCCACTGCCCTGGGAGAACAGAGAAAATGATTTCAAGTGCATAAAATAAAATACATAGACTTAAAGGAAACCTATCAACATACAGTTAATAAAATACAAAAAATTACGCTATTATAATAAAGTATTTATAGTTTATTTATTTATTTATTTATTTTTGCGGTACCGGGGATTGAACCCAGGGGCATTCTACCTCCGCGCTATACCCCTGGCCCTATTTTTTATACTTTATTTTCAAACCGGGTCTCACGAAGTTGCGGAGGGCCTCACTAGGTAGAGAGAGAGAGAGACAGGGAGAGAGAGAGAGAGAGCTGAGGCTGGCCGCGAACCCAGATCCTCCGGTCTCCGCCTCCCAAAGTACTGGGATTACAAGCGTGCGCCACCACGCCCGGCTTAAGTATTTATAGTTTAATGTATTATATTGCAAAATCTAATTGCAACCAACACAAATAAAATGTCACTGGACAAAAATGGTATGCAGAAGAAAGTGTTTAAAAATTATCACTATTATCACCAAATATAGGTCACATTCTAACTCTCAGATAAGAAAAGGATATTATAAAAAAAAAGAGCAGATTTTTAAAAAGAAAGTTCGCAGGGCATGGTGGCACATACCTGTAATCCCAGTACTTTGGAGGCTGAGGCAGGAGGATCACAAGTTCGAGGCCAGCCTCAGCAACTTAACAAGAGCCTGTTTCAAAACAGAAAATAAAAAGGATGGGGGTGTACCTTGGATTTAGAATGCCCCTGGGTTCAATCCCTAATACTAAATAAATAAGTAAGTAAGTAAATAAATAAATAAATAAATTTTCTTAGAATTTAAAAACATAACAGAAATAAACAACTCAATGAAAGTATCAGAATTGAGAAGATCCTTCAAGAAGTTGAACAAAGAGTCAAAAAATAAAGTATAGGAGGGAGAAAAAGGGAGAGAGGGAGAGAGAGAATCAGAGGACCAGTCCAGGAGGTTCAAATTTGAGTAATAAGAAGTTTAAAAACAAAACAAAGAAAACAATAGCAAAAAAGGAGAATCTTTTAAATCATTACTAAAATGATCTCAAAAGAATATATCCCAGGACTAAAAGACATGAGTTCCAGAGTAAAAGGGAACAAGTACCTGGCACCATGCAAGGGATACAAAACAAAACAAACAAGACTCCTCACCAATGCTAACTGTGAACTTTCAGAACTCTGAAGACAGAGAGAAGACTTGACAAGTTTCCAGAGGAGAAACAGTTATTTTTTTTAAACAAAGGATTAGTTATATTAGGATAGCTATATTAGGATATCATTGAGCATCTCCAAAGCCACGCTGGAAATTAGAAAACAGCATACAAATGCCTTCAAAAGTCTAAGAGTAAACTCATTTCCATCCAAACTGCTATATAACGTGTGAGGACCGCACATTTTCAGATATTCTAAGTTGAAAAAAAATTGTTTTCCTTGTATCTGTTCTGAGGAAGCTGATGGAGGATGCGCTCCTCCAAAACAATAGGGCAAAACGATGAGACAGACAATAACAGAATCCTGTGAGACACATCGAAAGAAAAAAGTAAAATGAATCCTCAGGATTCCAACCCACGTGACCCCAAGATGACACTGT
>PVJS01042019.1:0-17695 GCA_004027185.1 Glis glis | reverse complement strand
CCATGGAATTACTGTCATAAACAAGGTGTATATATGAGATTATGCCAACATCATTCTCAGTGCTACATGTGGGGGGGAGGCGGGGGGGAGGTGGGGGGGAGGGACACCAAGAGCTGTGTGCATGTATGTTAACACCAAACTGATACTCATTGTGATGTGAGACTACAATGCACCAATAAAAACATGAAAAAAAAAAATTATACTAGGTATTTATTAAAAAATGTTATAGAAGCCGGGCGTGGTGGCACACGGTTGGAATCCCAGTACTTGGGAGGCTGAGACAGGAGGATCATAGGTTCGCGGCCAGCCTCAGCTAACTTAGTGAGGCCCTCCGCAACTTAGTGAGAACCTGTTTCAAAATAAAGAACAAAAAATAGGGCTGGGGGTGTAGCTCGGAGGTAGAATGCCCCTGGGTTCAATCCCCAGTACTGCAAAAAAAAAAAAAAAAAAAAAAAAAAAAAAAGTTACAGAATATTTCATAATGTAGGAAAATGCTGATGAGATTTACAAAATGCCGAGAATAAAAACCAAATTATAAAAAAAATTGCATATTCTTTTTTTTTTGTGGTACCGGGGATTGAACGCATGGGCGTTCGTTCTACCTCCGTGCTACGCCCCCGGCCCTATTTTTTTTTATACTTTATTTTGAAACCGGGCCTCACTAAGGAGAGAGAGAGAAAGAGAGAGAGAGAGAGAGAGAGAGAGAGAGAACGCGCGCACGCTGAGGCTGGCCATGAACCTGGATCCTCCGCCTCCCAAAGTACTGGGATTACAAGCGTGCGCCACCACGCCCGGCTCTTTGTTATTATTGTTGTGGTACTGAGGACTGAACTCAGGGGCATTCTACCTCTGAGCTACACCCTAAGCCCTTTTAATTTTTTGTCTTGAAACAGAGTCTCACTAGGTTGCTGAGTCTCACTACTTGCTGAGGCTGACCTTGAATGCACGATCCTCCTGTCTCAGCCTCCCAAATACTGGGATTACAGGTGTGTGCCACCATGCTCAGGTCTAATTTTATAAACAAAACCAAAAGCCTATTTCCACAGAAAGAGAATATATACTAAAATGTAAATACTGTTTATTACTGGGTAGAAGATTATAAATTTTTTTTTCTGCTTACAAATGTTTTATAAAGGTTCCACAATGAATATCTATTACTTCTGTGTTTAGAAAAAGAGGCAAAGGTAACCTACATGGATCTAAAAGAACTTAGTAAGGGCTAAGTGACAGACTCAGGACAGTTTCCTGTTTCTCCTTGGTGTTCTTGAATTACCTTCCTAAAAGCTTTTTCTTATTTTTGCCTGAAATTCTACAATTAACAATGCATTTGAGTTAATACATCCTGATTAACAAGTATAACTACCTCCGAGAGCCCCAAAGGCCTTTTGGCTTATTGCACATTAACATGAATTGGTTTAATTAGATTGGTTCTTTGCCAGGCTAGAATGCAATTACTGACTCAGAAACAAATGGGGTGTGAAGCCCTGGGTTGGATGCTCAGCCCTGAGGTGGGTGACAGAGACAAATACACTTGACTATGGACAGAAAGGTAATTTTTAGTATGGAGCATTTAGTAGGCTGAGTTATCAGGACTATATGATAGGATCAAAGTCTCATGATCTGTGGCCAGGTGGGGTGGCACACACCTGTAGTCTTGTACTTAGGAGCCTGAGACAGGAGGATTGCAGGTTGGAGGCCAGTCTCAGCAACTTAGCAAGACCCTGTTTCAAAATAAAAAAATAAGCCAGTTGTGCTGGTGCACATCTGTATACCTAGTACTCAGGAGGCTGAGGCAGGAGGATCACATGTTTGAGGTCAGCCTCAGCAACTACATAAGACCCTGTTTCAAAATAAAAACAATAAAAAGGGATGCGGGGGTGCAGCTCAGTGGTAAAGTGTCCCTGAGTTCCATACCCAGTACCACACACAAAAAAAGTTTTTTCTCTTCCCCTTCCTTCTTTCCCTCTCTTCTCTAAACTAAAGGTTATTCTGCTATCACATGCTATCACATACTAATACTGAATTTGGGGAGAGCCAAGCTGAGAAAATTTTCCACTACTATACATAAATAGGTTAGTAGTAAAGCAATCTGCTTCATATGTAGTCTTATCTATAATCTTAGATTATGGTGCTTACTCATGCTTAATTCAACAAATATCTGTAGAGTCTCTAAAGAAGTAAAAAACGGGATAAAGCAGTGAGCAAAGACAAGTTTCTGTGCTCTTAGAGCTGACTTCTGGCAACACACCTATAGGTTTGTATCAGGCTTTAGATTTTATAAAATATTCCCTCAAATAGTACTTACTGCATCTCCTAGTCTCATTAATAGTTGCTGTAAGATCAAGAGGTCTCGGCAGATCAGGAAGCGAGTACTGGCAATTTTACACACACCTCTGCACACGATGTAACCTGCTGTGTTACTACCATAGAGCTGGGAAAGATTCATTCGAACATTCAAAGGCTGAGCTATAATAAGAAAAATGGAGTTATACATATTGTCATTTTCTATAAAACAAGAGACACAGTTATTGTTTTGTCATTTACCTGGATTGAATCCCTTTTCCATTTCCACTTCTGTTTCATAATCCATTTCCCGTATAAGAAGTCCAATGGCATGGATTGGGTTCCTAATCTCTTGTAATTTACTACAAATATCTTCCATCACATTTTCTCTATAAGGACAATTAGAAAACTCTTATTACTACTAAGAAGACACAATACCTAGGCTCTGTATATGCTATAAGCTAAATACTCTGAAACAGGAAAAACAGCCCTATAATAAAGGAGTGGAGACCACCACATTCTGGCATATGAGATACGCATTCCCCATAATAAATTCCTCCTCAGCTTTTCAGAAATGACAGACAAAATGAACACGAACAAAACACTTTTTATTTCTCTACAAGATGTAGCTCAGCTACTAGTTAAAGGTATATCATATTTTATGAGTCTACTTCCAGACCTGAATTCATATGCTAGGTTCTTCTGTTTAAAAGCTGAAATGGGCTGGGGATGTAGCTCAGTGGTAGAGTGCATGCTTAACATGCTCAAGGCCTTGGGTTCAAACCATAACACTAGAGGGAAAAAAAGCTAAAACACCTATTTAGAATCAAGGAAAAATCGAAACCAGGCATGGTGGCGCATGCGTGTAATTCCAGTACTTGGGAGGCTGATACAGGAGGATAGAGGGTTCGCGGCCAGCCTCAGCTACTCTGTGAGACCCTCCGCAACCTAGTGAGACCCTGTTTCGAAATAAAGAATAAAAAATAGGGCTGGGGGTGTAGCTCGGAGATAAAATGCCCCTTGGTTCAATCCCCAGTTCCGCAAAAAAAAAAAAAAACAAAAAAACCCGAAACCCCAAATCTGACTTTAGTACTAAAAATGGCTGAGTTTCCATTGGAAATGCACTTTACCCTAAATTCTCCTTACACGTCAATAGTGATCAAATCTTCCAGAATCTGTTCTGCAGCTTTTTCTGGAGACTGTAGGTTGTAACAACTCATTTCCATCATAACTGACATATCCATAGTAACTGACTCTCCAATCAGCCGGAGGCATTTGATTAGACATATGACATCCCGAGCAACATCCACATCTACGAGCAAGAGAAAGTGAACACTCATGTCTCAAGCCAGTGAAGATCAATTAATATTACTTTAAAAACAGTATTAATAATTAGATGCCAAAGGATCTGAGATCTCAGAGATGTCTCATTTTTCTTAAAAACTGACCAGGACAGGTCACAGTGGCAACCAATGATTTTTGTATCCATTTGACATAAAGCACAGGGTTCATGTATGAAGGGGATTAAATATAGACATTAACAACTGTTACTATTACCATCAGATATGGTTGTCTCATCCTCTGTCAAAAGGTTCTCATCAGGCAGGAGATATAAATGATCTACTAAGGAGGAGGGCACAAGGAAAGACAGGTACCCCTGGAAACACAAATCTTTCAGTTACATTTTTACAGTGAATTTTAAATATATAAAATAATTGATATATATAAATAAATATATAAAACAACATATCTTGGGTTGGATCCTGGATCAGGAAGAAAAAATAGGCACAGTTGGCAAAATCTGAATATGAACTGTATAAAATTATATCAATATCAAATTATCTAATTTTTTAGCTGGGTGTGGTGATACATACCTGTAATCCTAGAACTTGGGTGTCTGAGACAGAAGGATCACAGGTTTGATATGAGCCTCAGTAACTTAGCAAGACCCTGCTTCCAAATAAAAAATAGAATAGTGCTGGGTGGGAGTGTATCTTGGAGGAGGAATACCGTGGGTTCAATCCCCAGCACCAAAAACCCAGCAAAAAAAAAAAAAAAATCTGTTTATTAAACTGTGCTGTGGTTATTTAAAAATATATTCCAGTCAGGCGTAGTGGTGCACACTTGTAATCCCAGTACTTTACTTGGGAAGCTGAGACAGGAGGATCACAGGTGCATGGCTAGCCTCAGCAACTTATTAAGGCCCTCCACAACTTAGTGAGACTGTTCCAGATAAAAAAATAAAGTAGGGCCAGGAGTATAGCTCAGAGGTAGAATGCCCCTGGGTTCAATCCCTAGCACCAAAAAAAAAAAAAAAAAAGAATATATCTTTTTTAGGAGATTGAGACGGGAGATCTCAGGTTTGCGGTCAACTTTAGCAACTTGGCGAGGCCCTCTACAACTTAGGGAGACTCTGTTTAAAAAAAAATAGGACTAGGGGTGTAGCTCAGAGATAGAATGCCCTGGGTTCAATCCCCAGTAACACACAAAGGAAGAAAGAAAGTTAGTTCAGTATGTTCTTATATACATACTAACATATTTTAGCATAAAAGGGCACGCATCTCCAACTCTCAAGTGGTTCAGAAAAAAAAAATCATAGAAAGAAAAAGATCAAATGGCGGGCAGTGGGTATAGCTCAGTGGTATAGTGCATGGTAAGCATGATGTACTTGGGTGAAGGGTGTATAGAAATTCTTTGTGTTATTCTTGTAACTCTTACATTAAGTTTGAAATTACTGCAATGTAAAAAACTATAAAAGGTAAACAAATATAAAAAAGTATCGATAATAATGCAAAAGAATATAAAATAAAAATGAACTATAATTTTAGGGAAAAAGTTATAAATACAAAGTCCTAAAAGCTAACTATAATATTCAGCACACTAACATTCCAAAGAACCACTGAAATGTCTAGAAGTGTTCTTCTGTATGCTTCCGCTCTCTTACTTTTTTTAGCAGGCACACCATGTTCGTGTGGGGATTCAAAAGTAGGGCGAGAGGATGGGAGAGGGCTTCTTGATACTGAAGACAGCAGGCATAGAACTTGCACCAGAATTCCTGCTGTAAACTTCGAAATGCCTCCTGGGAGAATTCATACTCTGTTACACTTCCTTGGAGCTGGAAAGTAGAAAAAAAATTAAACTCTTTGTACTATTTGGGATCTTTCTCCACAAAAAAAAATAACTGTCCAACATAATTTTACTAGTTACAGCCAGATGAATATTCCTCTTGCATTAAATGCCATAGACTATACAACTGTATATCTAATTCTCTAATTAAATTTTTGCTTTCTCTAATTAAAATTTTGCTTTATGCTTTCAACCAACAAGGTCAAGTGAACAATTCTGACACTTTCTCAGTACCAATCTGCCTTATAGCAAGAGGGCAGAAATTATCATTCTTTTCTCTATCCCAGTCCTCACCTCACTTTCAACAGCTAAAGTAACTTCTTTCTTTAGTTCACTCCACGAAAGATCCAAATTCCTCTCGGTTCCTCGGCAGAAAATCTAAAGTTTAAAGATATATTTCAGAATATTATGCCCAAAACTGAATGAAAAATTTTCTAGCTAAGAAGGCATTGGAGCAATATACAACTATACAGAGATCAGGCATGCCTGGAATATTCTTTCCCTCTAACATTGTACAAATAATTTCTGAAAGATACCATACCAATTTTGAAATAGTTGACATAGACCAGAATAAACTATAAAAATACGTGAATCTGAAGATAGTTGGGTCATTACAAAAAACAAAATGATTGCAACTGCTTAGCTGGAAAGAGATGCAAACAATGTCAAACATATACATCCAAGACTGGCACAAAATAAGCCAGAATTGTGAAGCCTGGCTGGAAGCATATGTATCTTTAAAGAATGCTTTTGAGGCCGGGCGTGGTGGTGCACGCTTGTAATCCTAGTACTTGGGAGGCGGAGACCAGAGGATCTGGGTTCGCAGCCAGCCTCAGCTACTTAGGCCCTCCGCAACTTAGTGAGACCCAGTTTCAAAATAAAGTATAAAAAATAGGGCCAGGGGTGTAACTTGGGGGTAGATAGCCCCTGGGTTCAATCCCCGGTACCGCAAAAAAAAAAAAAAAAAAAAAAAAAAAGAATGCTTTTGTAAAGCATTAAGCAGTTCTTACACCACGTGACTTTAAAGCTAAAATTTTTGGGGTGGTCTTGAACCTGAACCAAGCCAGATCTTCACTGTAGTAACAAAAGGGTAATAACAGCATAATCAACACCAACCAAAATCACCACTTTAAATTTCTTTCAAGTATAAAGATTACATGCAGTGGAAAAGGTATCTTTTTACAATAGTGTAGGCACAAGCATCTCATCAAAACTCTGGCATGCTTCACTAGTTATCGGGAAAATACGCCCTTCTCCCACCTCTGCTTAAAGTCTTATTTAACGGAAAGAACATTAGAGAAAAATACAATAGTATTTACAAACAAAAATGTCCCATGTCTAATATATGCAAAACAAAAAAGTAATTATTATACAATATAGTAATAAAATCAGACAGTGTTAAGTAAATATTAAATATTTTCTTGCTGACCTGTAAAGCTTTACATAAAGCTGCATTTATGAATCGTCCTGGCGTAAAAAGACTCCGCAAGTACACTTCCTGTTAGAACATTAAACAAAAGTTAATATTCTGATGAAGATAAAACTTCAAGAATTTGAAGGGAGAATTCAACACAATGTTTGAATTTCTATTACACGAAATGGACATTCTGCCCTTCTACATTTGAGCAACAATAGGCAGTGGTACAGTTATATATTTTTACAGTAAAAGTGCAGACTGCAATGTTTTGGGATCAACCTCAAATATTCTATTGAAAATGGTGTGCCCTCATGTAGCATTCCATTGGGTTCCCATGGAAAACAAGGCCTATCAAGTGCCAATTTTAAATGAAAGAGGCAAATCCAATTTATTGGTGATATGCATTGGTGAGGGAAAAATTAAAAACTAAATTAAACTAAATTGATTTCTATGCCATTTACAAAAGTACTCACTTTATGGCTCACATAAAAGAAACCAATATGAACATGCATTACATGTAAATAAGGACAAAATAAACTAAAAAGTTCTCATAAATGGAAAAACGTAGAGAGAATAAAATGAGAAAATCTCATGTTGCCTAATTATTTCGACCAGGTCTCATAAACCAGATTTTTACTTTCACTTAAGTTTCTTTCCTTCTACTGAGCTTCAGGTGGATAATAAAATGGCCAAAATGAAGGAGAAAAACAAGGATATTAACAATCAACCTAAGACTTTGGCTTTCAGACAAAAGCCAAATGCCAGTAGTTGTTAACTAGAATAATCAATAATCACTACCAATAAACTCTTGGGATTAAAAAGTTAGGATTATTCAGCAAGGCGTGCTGGTGCTCGCCTGTGATCCTAGTACTTGGGAGGCTGAGACAGGAGGATGGCAGGTTCAAGGACAGAATCAGCAATGTAGTGAAACAATCAGCAACCTAGTGAGAGCCTGTTTCAAACAAAAAATAAAATTGGGCTGGGGGTGTAGCTCAGAGGGAGAATGCCCTGGGCTCAATTCTCAGTACCCCCCCCACCATACACACACAAAAGAAAGAAAAAAAATAGTATTCAATTTCAGATGTTTATAGTGTTTTTTTCACTCCCACAGTCATTGTTTAGACCCATAATCTTTAATCTTATTTTAATATTAAGGCACCAACTGAAAGATTACTTATTTATTGGCACTGGGGAAAGAACCCAGGGGCATTCTATCTCCGAGCTACAGCCCCAGCCTTATTTTTTTTTAAATAGGGTCTCACTAGGTTGATGAGAGTCTCACTACTTGCTGAGGCTGCTCTTGAACCTGCAATCCTCCATCTCAGCCTCCCAAGTACTGGGATTACAGGCAGGGGTCATGACGCCTGGTTCAATGCATTCTTTTCTTAGCTTTAGTCAGTTCGAGTTACCTGTAGTTGAGAGTTCTAATACAATTGGTTCTTCTTAATGGAATGATAAGGGCAAGTCATTCTTTACATAACACTTGAGTTTTGCTTACTCTGGGGTCTTGATCATCTCTGATGACAAGCTCTTCCTCTGGCAGAGGCTGTATAAAAACTGGATTCCACTGACCTGCAACATTACTATAGAGGAAAAAAAAAGTCCAAGTTTACATAAAAACAAAGCTTATCCTGTTGGAAGTATCCGGGCAGGGAGGGCCTCATCACTGAATCCCTACAACCAAACACTGCTTGATCAATTCTATTAAGATGAAAATGTTTTCTCACCAAAAAGAGAAGCAGCAGCAGCAATAGTTTATTCTTAGCAGAAAATGGGTTTTATAGATGTGCTCTTACCAACTTTTTTCTTTTAATCTGGTACTGGGGATTGAAACCAGGGGCATTCTACCTTTGAGTTATACCCCCAACCCTATTTTATTTTTTTATTTTGAAACAAGGTCTCCCTAAGTTGCAGAGGGCCTCACTAAGTTCCTGAGGTTGGCCACAAACCTGCGATCCTCCTGTTTCAGTCTCCCAAATACTGGGATTACAAGCACGCACCACCATGCCTGGCTAGGTGCAGTTTTAAATACTACTCAGGTATGCCTTATGATAACTTTTTTTTTTTTTTTTGCAGAACTGGGGATGGAATCCAGGGGCATTTTACCTCCGAGTAACACCCCCAACCCTTATTTTTTTTTATTCTTTGAGTCAGGGTCTCACTAAGTTGCGGAGGGCCTCACTAAGTAGCTAAGGCTGGCCGCGAACCTGAGATCCTCCTGTCTCAGCCTCCCAAATACTGAGATTACAGGTATGTATCACCACACCCAGCTAAAAATCAGATAATTTGATATTGATATAATTTATACAGTTCACATTCAAATTTTGCCAACTGTGCCTATTTTTTCTTCCTGATCCAGGATCCAACCCAAGATCTTACATATATTTAGTTGTTTTTTTTTTTGCAGAACTGGGAATTGAACCCACGGGCATTCTACCCCCAAGCTAAACCCCAGCCCTATTTTTTTATTCTTTATTTTGAAACAGGGTCTCACTAAGTTGTGAAGGACCTCACTAAGAAGCTGAGGCTGGCCTTGAATCTGTGATCCTCCTGTCTCAGCCTCCCAAGTACTGGGATTACAAGCACGCGCCACCACACCCGGCAATGATAACTCTTTGAAGGATGTATTATGGGCCAGGCGTGGTGGTGCACGCTCATGGGGTGAGGTGGATGACAGAGGGAAGTGGCTCATACTGTTCAAAGTTGATGTATTTCACAATTGTTTGGTTCTCAGCATCATGCCACAGGGCCCAGATATCCGTGGAGGTTAAGGCAAAGTCAATCAGTGTCTCCTAGGAAGAAATGGGGGAAAAGTTAAAATAAGGAAGAAGTGGCAGTAGTTCACGGTAAGTAAAATTTGTATTGGTAGGAGAGGTAAATGCATTAAAATGAAACACAATACCTAAGAGAACTCAAATGAGACTTCTTTCCATACATTATGAAATATTCCACTTTAAGACTATAATCACTTTACCATACAGTGAGGTTAGCCAATATCCCCTTTTTTCAGTTATGCTGAGGTCTTGCCATGTTGCCCAAGATGGCCTTGAGCTCCTGGTCTCAAGTGATCTTGCATCCTCAGCCTCCTGAATAGCTCAGACTACAGGTGCACACCACCTTGCCTGGCTCTAGCCAAAACTTCCTTTTTTTGGTCTGGGGATTGAACCCAGGGACATTCTACCTCTGAGCTATATCCCCAGCCCTTTTTTTTAAATTTTGAAATAGGTGCTCATTAAGTTGCTGAGCCTGGCCTCGAACCTGCGATCTTCCTCTCTCAGCCTCTAAGTACTGGGATTACAAGTATGCATCACAGCGCCTGGCTGTCAATACTTCTTTTTCTTTCTTTGTGGTACCAGGGATTGAACACAGGGCCTTGTGCAGGAAGCTAGGCAAACACACTACTGCTGAGCTATATCCCCAGCCCCTATGGAAACTAATACTCATGTGATATGGAAAGAAGAACCAACCTACCTGAGAAGTGAATAGTGAGGAAATGTGATCCAGACTATAGCGGTTATTCTCAGTGCTCACTAACTGGAAAATGCAGAACTGTTAAAACATAAGGTGATAATTTATTACTTCAAATAATTAACATGTGACTTTTCTTAGCAAGGGTGAGTAATGTTCACAAGCATTTTAAAAAACTGTGGTAAAATATATATAAAACTTAGTATCCTACCTTTTTTTTTTTTAGGTGCTAGGGCTCGAACATGCTGAGCTCCACCAGTGAGCCACATCCCCAGACCGCATCTTAACCATTCGTAAGTATAGTTTAGTGTGTTAAGTACATTCTTTTTTCTTTTCTTAAACATTTTATTCATGTTATAGAGGGTTTTTCTTTTTGTTTGCTTTTGCCCAACCATTAGGTAAGTGGTCAAGGAGTACTGAATCCATCACTATTTCATTACACAGGTAGTAAGATTCCAGATTCACATTTCCAGGTACCAAGAGTTCCAAGAGCCACAATTGTGTAAACCTCCATTTATATTTATTTCTATTGAACACAGCAATGCCCATTGGTATCTCTGAAGTGTAATCGCATCTTAGGTCAGTGTTTCTCCGAGTAAAGCAGTTGTTTGGAATTGAATGCTCCCCTTCTTTTTTTGTCTTATAAATTGAACTGCATATTCATACTTCATTCCACATCCAATCAAAGCAAGTGCCACTAGCTCAGGTGCCCTTCCCAATCCTGCTACACAGCGACCTGGCTCTTCACAAAATTTGAATTTTAACAAGTTCAGCCAATCATATACTATCTGATTAGGGGGTGGAGCTCCATCATCAAATGGCCAATCTAGAATGTGGATTCCTTCTCAACTGGAGCTTTATCATAGGTAGCATCACAAACTACAACCAAAGTTGGTTGCTCCATACTTCTTTAGTTCCTCTGTAAACTTGAGAGAGCAGCATTGGTGGGGTTAAAAATAACCAGAAAACGCATGTTCTCACAGATGTCCACAGGGGCTGGACAGTTCATTATGGCAAATAAAAAGTGTGAGCAGGAGGAACCAAGATGGCGGGATAGTGAGAGGCAGTGTCTCACCTGCGCTCCAAGAGTCGGAGCTCAGCAGGCAGGAAGACTGCTTCTTGAAAAGAAAACAAGGGCAGTCAAAACTCAACAAAACAACGGGAGACAAAGTGCAGCAGAATGCGAGTCAGTGGAAAGAGCAGAGGGCGGAAGGGAGCTCAAAGCATTTCACCTGGTGAGCAGAGAGTGGAGACAAAGGCACCATCTTGGCTGAGTCACACCAGTGCCGTGGCTCCTGGAGTCCTCCAGCAAAGAAAAGCTGATTCTTGTGAAACCAGCGATTATAGTTCACCATCAAAAGCAGTAGACAAGTCCAAGTCGAACCAGATCCACAGAACACGGGTGAGTGAGATAAAGGGAGGAAGCGTGCTGCCGGCACTCCGGAACTTGGAACTTGGCTGGCGGGAAGACTTTTTTTTTTTGCTGTACTGGGGATTGAACCCAGGGGCATTCTACCTCCGAGCTATACCCCCAGCCCTATTTTTTATTCTTTGTATTGAAACAAGGTCTCACTAAGTTGCGGAGGGCCTCACTAAGTAGTTGAGGCTGGCCGCGAACCCGGATCCTCCGGTCTCAGCCTCCCAAGTACTGGGTTTACAAGTGTGCACCACCACACCCGGCTGGAAGACAGCTTAACAAGAAAAGTAGGGAGGGGAGGAGGGCTGTGGGGCTGGGGTGTTAGCTGCATCCTGGCTTGGAGACTGAGAAAAGGACGAGGAGGAAGGCACCGCTGTGTCCGCGGCCACAGAGCTCCATGCGCTGGCTGCCACTGAGCCCAGCAGTGAGACAGCTTGTTGCTCCCCAGCACCCTCTCCTGCCCACGCCCTGGTGCCCAGAGGTCTTTCAACCATTTTTTTTAAT
The DNA here is from genome assembly GCA_004027185.1 of Glis glis. NCBI lineage: Eukaryota > Metazoa > Chordata > Mammalia > Rodentia > Gliridae > Glis > Glis glis. The sequence continues at coordinate 5,480 of PVJS01042019.1, read as the reverse complement.
TTTTTTGTGGTGCTGGGGATTGAACCCAGGGGTGCTCTACCTCCGCGCTACACCCCCAGCCCTATTTTTTATACTTTATTTTGAAACCGGGTCTCACGAAGTTGCGGAGGGCCTCACTAGGTAGAGAGAGAGGGAGAGAGAGAGAGAGAGAGAGAGTGCGCGCTGAGGCTGACCGAGAACCCGGATCCTCCGGTCTCCACCTCCCAAAGTAGTGGGATCACAAGCTTGCGCCACCACGCCCGGCTTCAACCATTTTTAAAAATATATTTGGGCAGGGCCCACACGACCACCTGGCCTGCAGCCTGAGAGCTGTGCGCAGATGCAGCGGGACCCAGCGATTGGCCCCGCACCAGAGCACCCCCGGCTCCAGTGGATGGTGAGCAGCCGGCCAGTGCTCCTGTGGGAAGAGGTGTCCTGGCTCCAGGAAGAAGTTCACTTTCTCTGGCAGATGAAGGAGATGTTGGCCAAGGACCTGGAGGAGTCACAGGGCGGCAAGACCGCTAAGGTCCTTTCGGCCATGGAGCTCAGGGTCCAGCTGGCACAGACCAACAGCAAAGAGACAGCAGATCCTTGTGAAACCAGCGACTAAAGACCACCATTGAAACTGACTCACTCAGGAACATGATGAAGCCCAAGTCAATCCAGAACCGCACCTATAACGTCGATGGTTTCCAGGGGTGGGCCATGAGCCTCTGCTTCCGCAATGAGGAAAGACAAAGATAAGGTGGCCATACATAAGAGCAGCCCAACTCTGAGAACAGGAGCCGGCGAGCCACAGCCCCCCACGAGCAGCCCAACACCATCCCAGAACGCCCCAGAACTGAGAACACAGGCAGATGAGTCATGTCCCCCCTGCGCTGGGGACATGGGGCGTGCAAGCCTTGGCCCCGCCCCGAGAACCTCTCCCCCAGTGCTGGGGACACTGGATGGGCAAGCCCTCGGCCCCTTGCCCGGAGACCTCCAGTGCTGGGGACGTGGGGCAGGCAAACCCTTGGCCCTGCCCCCAGGGACCCCCCCCAGCTCTGGGGACATGGGGCGGACCCTGCCCCGGAGTACCCTAGTGCTGAGGTCACGGGAGGATGAGCCACGACCCTGCACAGGAGGGACTCCAAAGAGAGAAAAACCTCAGATGAGCGAAGAAGGTGAATTAACTGGGGGAGACGGGAGGGAAGGAGAGGGAAACAAACTGGTGCGCAGGATGGACTTGCACAATGTTTTTTTTTTTTTGCTGTACCGGGGATTGAACCCAGGGGCATTCTACCTCTGAGCTACACCCCTGGCCCTATTTTTTTATCCTTTATTTTGAAACTGGGTCTCACGAAGTTGTGGAGGGCCTCACTAAGTAGCTGAGGCTGGCTGCGAACCCGGATCCTCTGGTCTCCGCCTTCCAACCACTGGGATTACAAGCGTGTGCCACCACGCCTGGCTTATGTACTTGCACAAAGATATCAAAGTCAACTACTATGCTGAGAACGGGAAAGAGGGAGGGGGGAAGCAGGGAGGTGGGAATTGGGGGAGGGCTAATTGACCAAGGAGTGCATGCATACGTCAACCACCCTGAAATCCTTCAAGATGTATGACTGCAATGCACTAACAAAATAAATAAATTTAAAAAAGTGTGAGCATGCGCGCGCGCGTGTGTGTGTGATGGGAAAATGAGAAAAAAATCATTAAATCTTGAAATGTTTCACAGCAGAAAACATTAAAAAGATCATTAAAATGCCTATGATCAATCAGTATCTTCTCTAGTCAACTTATTCCTTATGAAGCCTCTCTTCAAGATAAGCACAAGTAGGTAGAATCCACTCAAATCCAAATTCAACTTGGGCCTCAATGCCTGCAGATGGATTCCTTCGGGCTCTAAAAAAATCCAGCTACATATAAAACTTAAGCAGCCTTTACTACATTTAGGCACTAGTGAGACAAGTTAAAAAGTGTTGGTTGTTTTCCACTTTGATTTACTAGATGCTTAATTTTACTGGAGTCATTAAAAGAAATATCCTTGCAATTAAAAAAAAAGGCCAGCCAGGTATGGTGGCACACGCTTGTATTCCCAGTACTTGGGAGGCGGAGACTGGAGGATGCCGGTTCGCGGCCAGCCTCAGCTACTTAGTGAGGCCCTCTGCAACTTCCTGAGACCCGGTTTCAAAATAAAGGATAAAGAAATAGGGCTGGGGGTGTAGCTGAGAGGTAGAATGCCCCTGGGTTCAATCCCCTGTACCGCAAAAAAAAAAAAAAAAAAAAAAGCCAGTCTCATTGTCCAGAGTCTCAAGGCAATGTTAATCACAGCACAGAGAACCCCAAGCTCACTTGACAGCAAGAACGCTGGGGGGAGCCTGGCAGAAGTCTGCCCTCACGCTCAGAATCGACATAAATGTGCAACGTATAGCACAGCGGTGACAAGAGCGAGGAGGTGCCTGTCTCCTCAGTCACCTCGATGGTGTGGGGGGGTGGGATCGGATGCCACAGCCTTGGCATGTGCCACCCGACCTGGTCTGGGTCTTGCGGCTGCTATTGCCCTTTGCGTACCTGGCGCTGGGCTCGACTGCTGCCGCCACCCTGTTAAGTACATTCATATTGTTTTGCAACCAATCTCTGGAACACTTTTCCTACCCATTAAACATGAGCTCTGCCAGGCATGGTGGCGCACACTTGTAATCCCAGTACTTGGGAGGCTGAGACAGGAGGATCCAGGTTCGCAGACAGTCTCAGCAACTTAGTGAGCCCTCTGCCACTTAGTGAGACCCTATTTCAAAATCAAGAATAAACAGGGCTAAGGGTGTAACTCCGAGATAGAATGCATCTGGGTTCAATTCACAGTGCCACCAAAAAATAAAATCAGCTCCCTCCATTCCCTCCTATTCCCAGCCCCCAGGGATTTTATGATTCTATTCTATAATTCTGGTTCTATAATAATTACTTTAGATACATCATAATCATGTAGTAATTGTCTTTTTGTGGGTCTGGCTTAATTCACTTAGCATAATGTCCTTAAAGTTCATTCAAGCTGTAGCAAGTGGTAGACTTTCCTTCCTTTTGATAGCTGAGTAATATTCCACTCGGTGTATACCATTCACTCTGTCTATCCATTCACTTGAGCTGACTTTACCTTTCGGCTATTGTGAATAATGCTATGTATATGGTTGTACAAATATCTCTTTGACACTGTTTTCAATTCTTCTGGGTATGCACACAGAGGTGGAATTGTTGGATCATACAGTAATTCTATGTTTAGCTGCTTTTTTTTTGTGGTACTAGGGATTGAACCCAGGGGCGTTCTACCTCCGTGCTACGCCCCCGGCCCTATTTTTTATGCTTTATTTTGAAACCGGGTCTCACGAGGTTGCGGAGGGCCTCACTAAGGAGAGAGAGAAAGAGAGAGACAGAGAGAGACAGAGCGAGAGCTGAGGCTGGCCGCGAACCCGGATCCTCCGGTCTCCGCCTCCCAAAGTACTGGGATTACAAGCGTGCGCCACCACACCTGGCTTTATTCTTTATTTTGAAACAGGGACTCACTAAGTTGCTAAGGGCCTCACTAAGTAACTGAGGCTGGCCTTGAACCTGTGATCCTCCTGTCTCAGCCTCCCAAGTACTGGGATTACAAGTGTGTGCCACCACGCCCGGCTATGTTTAGCTTTCTGAGGAACTGCCATACTGTTTTCCACAGTGGCTGCAGCATTTCACACACCTACCAGCAATGTAAAGGGCTCATTTCTCTACATCCTTGTCAACACTTGCTATTTTGCTTTTTAAATAGTAGCCATCTTACTAGGTATAATATATCATTATGGTCAGAAAACTATTAAATTCATATTTTTTTGAGGTACTGGGGATGGAACCCAGGGGGATTCTACCTTCAAGCTACACCCCCAGTCCTATTTTTTATTCTTTATTTTGAAACGAGGTCTAAGTTGTGGAAGGCCTCACTATGTTACTTAGGCTGACCGCGAACCTGTGATCCTTCTGTCTCAGCCTCCCAAGTATTGGGATTGCAAGCGTGCATCGCCACACCTGGCTTTCTCTGGTGCTTTTGTAAAAATAGGAATTTAAGCCGGGCATGGTGGCACACACTTGTAATCCCAGGACTTGGGAGGCTGAAATAGGAGGATCTCAGGTTTGCGGTCAGTCTCAGCTACTTAGTGAGGCCCTCTGCAACTTAGTGAGATCCTGTTTCAAAATAAAGAATAAAAATAGGGCTGGGGGTGTAGCTCAGAGGTAGAATGCCCCTGGGTTCAATCCCCAGTACCACACACAAAAAAAAGCACTAGGGAGAATTTGAAATACACACAATGCAAATCAACTAGTCTGTTAATCTTTATTAAAAATAAAATGCAAGCCAGGCATAGTGGCACATGCCTGTAATCCCAGTACTTGGGAGGCTGAGACAGGATCATAGGTTCGAGGACAGCCTCAGCAAGTAGTAAGACTCTCAGAAACCTAGTGAGACCCTGTTTCAAATAAAATATAAAAAATAGGTTGGGGGTGTAGCTCAGAGGTAGAAAGCCCCTGGTTTCAATTCTTAGCAACACACACACACACACACACACACACACACACACACACACACAAATGCTAGGGCTGGGGTTGTGGGTCAGTGGTGGAACATGTCCCTAGCATGCATGAGGCCCTAGGTTTGATTCCCAGCCACTCTAAAAAAAGAAAAAATGTATAAAATAATTCATGAGTAATATTTAACTCTACTGTCAAAACAAATGCACAAAAATTCCAACTCGAAAAATAGTGTCTAGCCGGGTGTGGTGATGCACGCTTGTAATCCCAGTACTTGGGAGGCGGAGACGGGAGGATCCAGGATCATGGCCAGCCCCAGCTACTTAGTGAGGCCCTCTGCAACTTAGTGAGACCCTGTTTCAAAATAAAGAACAAAAAATAGGACTGGGGGTGTAGCCCGGAGGTAGAATGCCCCTGGGTTCAATCTTTGGTACCGCCAAAAAAAAAAAAAAAAAAAAGAAAGAAAAAAAATCTGATGGATAGTATTTTAGATAAGTGGGCTTTCCCCCCCCTAAGTACTGGAGATTGAACCCAGGGGTATTCCACCTGAGCGCCACTCCTGTCCCTTTAAAAAATTTTAAATTACTTATTTATTTATTTTTATTGTGGTACTGGGGATTGAACACAAGGGCATTGTACTTCTGAGCTACATCCCTAGTCCTATTTTATTATATGTTTGTTAATTTTTGATGCTATTCGGGATGGAACCCAGGGGCATTCTACCTCTGAGCTCTACCCAGACCTATTTTATTCCTGTATTTGGAAACAGGGTATAAGTTGCGGAGGGCCTCACTAAGTAGCTGAGGCTGGCGGCAAACCTGTGATCCTCCTGTCTCAGCCTCCCAAGTACTGGGATTACAAGCGTGCGCCACCACACCCAGCTTTATTGTTTATTTTAATTTTTTTTTTGTGGTACCGGGGATTGAACCCAGGGGCGTTCTACCTCCGAGCTACACCCCCAGCCCTATTTT
>PVJS01042018.1:0-17693 GCA_004027185.1 Glis glis | reverse complement strand
CCCTATTTTTTATACTTTATTTTGAAACCGGGTCTCACGAAGTTGCGGAGGGCCTCACTAAGGAGAGAGAGAGAGAGAGAGAGAGACAGGGAGAGAGAGAGTGAGAGAGCTGAGGCTGGCCGTGAACCCGGATCCTCCGGTCTCCGCCTCCCAAAGTACTGGGATTACAAGCGTGCGCCACCACACGGAGGTAGAACGCCCCTGGGTTCAATCACCAGTACCACAAAAAAAAAAAGAATAAAGAATAGGGCTGGGGGTGTAGCTCGGAGGTAGAATGCCCCTGGGTTCAATCCTCAGTACCGCAAAAAAATAAAAAATAAAAAATAAATAAACCTAGTGAGACCCTGTTTCAAAATAAAAATAAAGCCGGGCATGGTGGCACATGCTTGTAATCCCAGTACTTGGGAGGCTGAGACCGGAGGATCCGGGTTCGCGGCCAGCCTCAGCTACTTAGTGAGGCTCTCTGTAACTTTGTGAGACCCGGTTTCAAAATAAAGGATAAAAAATAGGGCCGGGGGTATAGTTCAGAGGTAGAACGCTCCTGGGTTCAATCCCCAGTACCACAAAAAAGAAAAAAATAAAAAATAAAAATAAAAGCCAGGCATGGTGGCACACGCTTTTAATCCCAGTATTTAGGAGGCTGAGATGGGAGGATCCAGGTTCGCAGACAGCCTCAACTACTTAGTGAGGCCCTCTGCAACTTAGTGAGACCTGGTTCAAAATATAGAATAAAAAAATAGGACTGGGGTGTAGCTCGGAGGTAGAATGCCCCTGGCTTCAATTCCAGTACCACAATTAAAATAAAATAAAATTAAAATTAAAATAAAATAGGGCTGGAGGTGTAGCTCAGCGGTAGAATGACCCTGGGTTCAATCCCCAGTACCATACACACACACACACACACAAAAGTACTGTTTGAGGTACCGTAGCCACCAGATGACTCCTGGGACTGACAACACAGAGGGAATTCAGCCAGGTGCTCGGGATGGCGCTGGGTGGCGCCTTTTCCCCACGTGCTGCAGACTCAACTGGGAACCTGGCTAAGGCTCGGGGAAGAGAGAAGGGTCCCTCCCTTTGAGTCCACAGTTGGAGCTGCGTGGGGATGCCACCCCACTCACCCCATCCTCACTAAATCCTTCCCCCAAGTGAGGACTGTCAGGGGACTGTAAAGCTCCCCAGGAGAGGGGGCTTGGCGGGACAGGCAAGCCCCGCCTTCACCCAGGGATCCCAGCAGTTCCCTGCCTGGCCAGGAGGAGGCGGGCAGGCATGTCGGTGACAACGAGGCCCCAGGCTGTACATGGCAGCGTGGGAAACCATGTCCGCACAGGTGTCACACCAGACACCTCCACCTTGGCAGTCAGGCCTCCGCCAGGGCCAGAGGTCTGCTGTGGTGTGAGAGGGCAAACTTAGGATCAGAGAGGCAGTTTGGGAGTCTATGTGGATAGTATACACAAAGATGGGTTGTATCAAGGTCAAATAAGGTCAAATGGCTTAGCCTCCCAAGTTCTGGGATTACAGGCATGCGCCACCACCCAACTAATAATTATTTTTTGAACATATAAAGCTAGGGAATGCTCCAAACATTCAAATAGAGATCAGTTCATTTATACCAGTCAGGATTTAGAGGAATGCTCGAGAGGAGTCCCCAGCATAAATGTTGGCGTCCTCATATACAGGTGACATTTAAAGTTTTAGAAGCCGGGCGTGGTGGCGCATGCTTGTAATCCTAGTACTTGGGAGGCTGAGATAGGAGGATCACAGGTTCTAGGACAGCCTCAGCAACTCAGTGAGACCCTGTTTCCAAACAAAAAATAAAATCGGGCTGGGGGTGTAGCTCAGAGGTAGAAGGCCCCTGAGTTCAATCCCCAGTACCACACACACAAAAAAAAAAAATCCTTAAAACAAAATACATTTTTCCAGGTGTGGTAGCACACGCGTATAATCTCAGTATTTGGGAGGCTGAGACAGGAGGATCACAGGTTCAAGGACAGTCTCAGCAAGTAGTGAGATTCTCATCAACCTAGCAAGACCCTGTTTCAAAATAAAAATAAAATAGGGCTGGGGGTGTAGCTGGGAGGTAGAATGCCCCTGAGTTCAATCCCCAGCACCACCAAATAAAAATAAAAATTAGGGCTGGGGGTGTAGCTCAGAGGTAGAATGCCCCTGGGTTTAATCCCTGGTACCACACCACACAAAAAATAATAAAGTTTTAGGACTGCATATGATCTTCAAGAGAGTTAAGTATAACTAGAGAAGAGAATGGGGCAGGCAAAAGAACTGAGCGGCTGGGGACACCAGTATTTACAGGCCATAAAGAATGACAAGCTAGCAAAGGACAAAGGTGATGTTAAAAACAAACAGGACTCTGCGCTCTTGGAAGCCTGGAGAAGAAGCTTTTAAATGAAAGAATAAAAGCCAGGCGTGGTGGCACATGCCTGTAATCCTAGTACTTGGGAGGCTGAGGCAGGAGGGTTGCAGGTTTGAGGCCTGCCTCAGAAACTTAGTGGGGCCCTTCAGCAACTTAGCCAAACCCAGTTTCAATATAAAAAAAAATAAAGTAGGTCCAGGAGCATTACTTAAAGGTAGAATGTTCCTGGGTTTAATCCCCAGTATAAAAAAAAAAAAAAGAAAGAAAGAAAAGCCAGGCATGGTGGCACACACCTATAATCCCAGTTCTTGGGAGGCTGAGACAGGATGATTGCAGGTTGACAGCCAGTCTCAGCAACTTAGTGAGGCCCTCTACAACCTAGCAAGACCCTGTTTCCAAATAAGAAATAAAACCTGTCGGTGACTGTCCCATGGCACACCTGAGGAGAAAAGAATGACGCAGACCCAGAGCAGATTGAGAAGGGCAGGCCAGGGGACCTCCTTCTTTGGTGAAAGCCCCGCTGGACACTGGTCCACAGCTTTTGTTCATTCTTGAGGGGGAAGGTTGAGGTATGGATGCTACTGCATACATGCAGAGTCTGGGAGGTAAAATTTAACTAGTATACATTCAGCGAGGGCTAGAGGTTAACATTTAACTGGGCTGGCCGAAGAACAATTGTAGATAGCCATTAGCAGTAAAACTGCTGAGGATGTGCAGAAGATCCTTGAGACAATGTTTGACAAGCAGGATATTTGGTACCAGCAAGACACCCAGGAATATTTACCTTGGAGGAACAGGCTGCGTTCAGCTAGCTCTTCAGTCTGATCATGGCTTTCTATGACCCTTAGACCTTTCCAAGGCAAATGTTAACCTGTTTCTGGCTTCTGTCACATTCTCCACAAAAACAGGTCTGGAGGTGTAGCTCAGAGGTAGAATGCCTCTGGGTTCAATCCCCCATAACACACACACACACACACACACACACACACACACACACAAATAATAAAAATCAGAAGCAAAGCCGGGCGTGGTGGCGCACGCTTGTAATCCCAGTACTTTGGGAGGCGGAGACCAGAGGATCCGAGTTCGCGGCCAGCCTCAGCTCTCTCACTCTCTCTCTCTGCTTGTCTCTCTCTCTCTTTCTACTTAATGAGGCCCTCCGCAACTTCGTGAGACCCGGTTTCAAAATAAAGTATAAAAAAAATAGGGTCGGGGGCGTAGCGCGGAGGTAGAACGCCCCTGCGTTCAATCCCCGGTACCGCAAAAAAAAAAAAAAAATCAGAAGCAATATGCTTCCTGCTCTCAGCTGCTTTTCAGACTTAACCTCGTGTCAGCCATTCATTGCTACAGAGAGAACAGCAGCATAAGCCACGGCACTCGTCACCCGTGCTCCTGAGGCTCCGGTCTGGGAAGGCTGTCTCCTCAGGGGCAGCAGTGGGGCCTGCTCCCCAGGGCTGGGGGGCTCTTGTAAGATGGCCATTCACCTTGCCAGCAGAGCGGTGCAGGCGCTGGCCGACAGCCCGGCCGGGATGAGGACCAGGGTCTTTGCTTCCTCTTGCTTGGCCTCTCTCCATGGGGCCTGGGCTTCCATGGAGGACGTGGCTAGGTCCACAGCGAGCCCTCAAAGAAAGAGAGCCAGGCAGAAGCTGTCCCTCCTGCTGGACGTGGTGGCTCACGCTTGTAATCCCAGTACCTGGGAGGTTGAGACCAGAGGATCAGAGTTCGCGGCCAGCCTCAGCTACTTAGTGAGGCCTCCACAACTTAGTGAGACCCTGTTTCAAAATAAAGAATAAAAAATAGGGCTGGGGGTGTAGCCCAGAGGTAGAATGCCCCTGGGTTCAATCCCCAGTAATGAAAAAAAAAAAAAAAAAGAGAAGCTGTGCCTCCTTCATGAGCGAGCCTCGGGAAACGCACAGCATCACCTCCTCTGTATTTTATTAGCTGAAACAATCCCCAGGTCCATCCAAATCCACAGGTAAGAACAAAACTCCACCTCCTAGCCAGGGGTCGGCAAGGTTCTGGAAGAGCACTCTGGGAAACGCTGCCATTTGGGAAAAATATCTACAAAACCCTGGTCAGGGATACAAGCCAAAGGAGGAGCTTAGAGATGTCTGCATGCAAATTTATTGGCAATAAATTAGAAAGAAATGTTGCAAGCTGGGCGTGGTGGCGCATACTTGTATTCCCAGTACTTGGGAGGCTGAGACAGGAGGATCAAAGGCTGGAGGGCAGCCTCAGCAACTTAGAGAGGCCCTCAGCAACTAAGTGAGACCCTGTTTCAAAATTAAAAAAGAAAACAGGGCTAGGGGTGTAGCTCAGAAGTGGAATGCCCCTGGATTCAATCTCTAGTACCAAAAAAAAATTATATATATATATATATATATATATATATGCACCACATTTCATGCAGTACCATAAAGAGTTTGTAAATATATGTTTTTTTGTTTTTGTGGTATTGGGAATTGAACCCGGGGCATTCTACCTCTGAGCTCCACCCCAGCCCTATTTTTTATTCTTTACTTTGAAACCCGGTCTCACTAAGTTGCAGAGGGCCTAAGTAGCTGAGGCTGGCCACGAACCCAGATCCTCCCGTCTCAGCCTCCCAAGTACTGGGATTACAAGCGTGTGCCACCATGCCTGGCTGTAAATATATGTATTAATGAGGGGGGAAACCTATGTATAAATTAGGCATAGATTAAGCAGATAATTGTTTAATGCTAAGTGACAAGATCACTATTATTGTTAATATTAGCAGTATTATTAAGTATTTATTTTAGCATGTCCATCCATACATAAGGATCTTTTTGTGTGTGTGGTACTGGGGATTGAACCCAGGAGCATTCTATTTCTGAGCAATATCCCAGCCCTATTTTTATTTTTTATTTGTAAACAGGGTCTCGCTAAATTGCAGAGGGCCTCACTAAACTGCTGAGGCTGGCCCAAACCTATGATCCTCCTGTCTCAGCCTCCCAAGTATTGGGATTACAGGCATGCGCCACCATATCTGGCTAAAGTTATAATTTTTTTTTTGTACTGAGGATTGAAACCAGGGGCATTCTACCTCCGAGCTACACCCCCAGTCCTATTTCATTTTTACTTTTGAAACAGGGCCTCTGTAGGTCGATGAGAGCCCACTACTTGCTGAGGTTGTACTTGAACCTGCAATCCTCCTGTCTCATCCTCCCAAAACTGGGATTACAAGCGGGTGCCACCACACCCAGTTTAAAGTTATAATTTTTTAAGTAAAAACTAGAGCTGGGAGCTGGGCGTGGTGGCGCATGCCTGTAATCCAGTACTTGGGAGGCTGAGACAGGAGGATCGCAGGTTTGTGGCCAGCCTCAGCAACTTAGTGAGGCCCTCTCAACTTAGTGAGACCCTGTTTCAAAATAAAAAATAATAGTACTGGAGATGTAGCTCAGAGGTAGAACACCCCTGAGTTCAATCCCCGGCACCAAAAAAAAAATAAATAAATAAACAAAAAACCTAAAGCTGGGCTTGATGGCACACGACGCCCATAATCCTAGTACTTGGGAGGCTGAGATAGGAGGATTGCAGATTTGAAATCTCAGCAACATAACAAGACTCTCAGCAACATAGCAAGACCCTGTTTCAAAACATAAAATAAACCGAGTGTAGTGGCACACGCTTGTGATCCCAGTACTTGGGAGGCTGACAGGAGGATCACAGGTCCACAGCAGCCTCAGCAACCTCATGAGGCCCTCCACAACGTAGTGAGACACTGTTTCAAAATAAAAAATAATAGGACTGGAGATGTAGCTCAGAGGTAGAACACCCCTGAGTTCAATACCCCGTACCACACACACACACACACACACACACACACACACAAGACTAAATTCACCATTGACTGAATTTTTTTAGGCAAAAACATTATAAAACTTTGAAACCTGGACCACAACAACAAAGGATGAACCAGGCAAGTTCAAGGCTGGCCCAGGCAATTTAACAAGAGCCAGTCTCATAGCCCAGCATGGTGGCACACGCTTGTAATCCTAGTACTTGGGAGGTGGAGACCGGAGGATCTGGGTTCGAGGCCAGCCTCAGCTACTTAGTGAGGCCCTCTGCAACTTTGTGAGACCCGGTTTCAAAATAGAGTATAAAAAATAGGGCCAGGGGTGTAGCTCGGAGGTAGAATGCCCCTGGGTTCAATCCCCAGTACCGCGCAAAAAAAAAAAGAGCCGGTCTCAAAATAAAAAATAAAACAGGCTAAGGATGTAGCTCAGTGGTAGAGTACTCCTGGGTTTAATTCCCAGTACTGGAAAAATAAAAAATAGATGAGACCATGAACTCTGGCAGTCAATCTGTGTCACTGTCATTGCAACACCTAAAAATTGTGCCAGGGTAAATAAAACCTGCTGGCTTTCAGTAATTAAGATACCCTGAGAGGAACTGGGTGTGATGGTGTAGGCCTGGAACCCCATTACTGGGGAGGCTGAGACTGGAGGATTGCAGGTTCGAGGCCAGTCTCGGCAACTTAGCAAGTCCTTCAGCAACCTAGTGAGACCCTGTTTCAAAATAAAATAGGAAGAGCCGGGCGTGGTGGCGCATGCTTGTAATCCCAGTACTTGGGAGGCTGAGACCGTAGGATCCGGGTTCGCGGCCAGCCTCAGCTACTTAGTGAGGCCCTCTGCAACTTAGTGAGACCCGGTTTCAAAGTAAAGGATAAAAAATAGGGCCGGGGGTGTAGCTCGGAGGTAGAATGTCCCTGGATTCAATCCCTAGCATGAAAAATAAAAAATAAAATAAAATAGGGCTCAGGGTGTAGCTCAGAGGCAGAATGCCCCTGGGTTCAATCCCCAGTACCACAAAAAATAAATAAATAAATAAATAAATAAATAAATGAATGAATAAAATAAAATAGGGCCGGAGGTGTAGCTCAGAGGTAGAATGTCCCTGGATTCAATCCCTAGCACCAAAAATAAAAAATAAAATAAAATAGGGCTCAGGGTGTAGCTCAGAGGCAGAATGTCCCTGCGTTCAATCTCCAGTACTGAAAAAAAAAAAAAGAAAAGAGAAGATACCCTGAGAGGAACCAGGTGTGGTGGCTCATGCCTGTAATCCCAGTATTTGAGAGGCTGAGACAGCAGGATCCCAAGTTCAAGGCCAGCCCCAGCAACTTAGCAAGAACCTCCGCAATTTAGCAAGACCCTGTCTCAAAATTTAAAAAAAAAGGCCGGGCGTGGTGGCACACGCTTGTAATCCCAGTACTTTGGGAGGCAGAGACCGGAGGATCCTGGTTCGCGGCCAGCCTCAGCTTGCGCACACGTGCGCGCTCTCTCTCTCTCCCTCTCTCTCTCTCCCTGTCTCTCTCTCTCTCTCTCTCTACTTAGTGAGGCCCTCCACAACTTCGTGAGACCCGGTTTCAAAATAAAGTATAAAAAAATAGGGCCGGGGGCGTAGCGCGGAGGTAGAACGCCCCTGCGTTCAATCCCGGTACTGCTAAAAAAAAAAAGTAGGGGCTGGGGATGTAGCTCAGAAGCAGAATGCCCCTGGGTTCAACCCCCCAGTACCAAAGACAAAGAAGAAGAAGAGGAGGAGGAGGAGGAGGAACCATGAGAAGAATGTGGCCTCCCAGAGCTTGGCTTCCTGGGTGCACAGTGGCCTTAGGGCTGGCTTTCAATGATGTCAAAGGGTGGGATGCGCAGCATGGCTGCTGCCGGCCTTTGCTAGGCCCATGGAGGGGAGAGGTGTTATCTTCTAGTTCACAGAGTTGGCACCTTAAAGGTGGTGTGGGAATAGACACTGACCAACCCAGGGAGCGCAGGCAAAGGTGTCTGCTCGGAGCGGGCTATGGCGGCCGCCATCACGCAATTCGGCAGAGACTCAAAGGCAGGCCAAGGAGTGAGTGGGCGAGCTTTCTAGGGGACAAAGGCAGAGGTCAGGTGAGCCCTGATGGAGGCTGTGGCGGCTGGGAGGCTGTGAGCAGGCTAGGTAGGAGTGGGGCTGCTATGTGATTGGAGGGGCATATTTGGGTTCCTCTGCTTAGTCCCAAACTGCAAGAGGGGCCAAAAACTCGGGAAACTGTCAATTACTAATCAAGTCTCAAGTCCTATTTGCGGCTGAGTGTCCCATGGGGGATCGGTGGCTACCTGGACTGATGGCTGAAGACAGTGGTCTGATCCCTACAAGTCTGACTGGGGAACAGTAGGCTGCTTATTGTAGATAGAGGGTTGTTTTCCTGGGCTGGTAGCAGATTATGGATCAAAGTTTTGTTTTGTTAGCCGGGCGTGGTGGCGCACGCTTGTAATCCCAGTACTTTGGGAGGCAGAGACTAGAGGATCCGGGTTCGCGGCCAGCCTCAGCTCTCTTGCTCTCTCTCTCCCTCTCTCTCTCTCTCTCCTTAGTGAGGCCCTCCGCAACTTCGTGAGACCCGGTTTCAAAATAAAGTATAAATAATTGGGCCGGGGGCATAGCGCAGAGGTCGAATGCCCCTGCGTTCAATCCCTGGTACCGCAAAAAAAAAAAAAAAAAAGGGCCGGGGGTGTAGCGCGGAGGTAGAACACCCCTGGGTTCAATCCCTGGTACCACAAAAAAAATCTGGAAACATGGTCTTGCTAAATTGCAGAGGACTTCACTAAATTTCTGAGACTGGCCTTGACCCTGAGATCCTCCTGTCTCAGCCTCCCAAATACTAGGATTACAGGATTATCACCATGCCCGGCTAAAGGTCTACTTTTTTATATGGTCTGGTCATTGTCCATTTGTATATTCAGTCTCAATGTTAAAACTGTGCTAGAGTTGGGCGTGGTGGTACATGCTTGAAATCCCAGTACTTGGGAGGCTGAGACAGGAGGAGCATAGGTTCGCAGCCAGCCTCAGCAACTTATTGAGACTCAGCAACCTAGTGTAGCGCTGAGGTAGAATGCCCCTGGGTTCAATCCCCAGTACCACAGGAAAAAAAACCCACAGAAATACTGAAATGAATCTACAGATACTGGCTTTTTTTGGGGAGGTGGGAGGGGTGGGAGAGCATAATTTGCAAGTCTATGGACAATTAATTTGTATTTCTATCCATTATCTACACTTTACTGGGCTGTAAACAGCACAAAGACAATGAAGAGCCAGAGCCCCCTTGGATCCCTTAACTGGGAACGGGCTGCTAGATACCACCTTGTTGCCCATTAAAGATACCCAGTCTTCAGGGCTGGGGTGCAGCTCTGTGGTAGAGCACTTGCAGGAGGCCCTAGGTTCCTGCCCCAGCAGTAAAAAAAAAAACACAGCTGGGCACATTGGTGCCCGCCTGTTATCCCAGCGATTCAGAGGCTGAGACAGGAGGATGGCAAATTTGAGGCCAGCCTGAGCAATTTACCGAGACCCTGTCTCAAAAATAAAAAGGCCTGGCATGTAGCTCAGTGGTAGAGCATCTCTGGGTTCAATTCCCAGTAGAAGAAAGAAAGAAAGAAAAGAAAGAGGAAAGAGAGAGAGACAGAGAGAGAGAGACAGAGAGAAGGAAGGAAGGAAGGAAGGAAGGAAGGAAGGAAGGAAGGAAGGAAGGAAGGAAGGAAGAGCTGGGCGTAGTGCGCACACTTGTAATCTCAATACTTGAAAGGCTGAGAAAGAGCCGGGCGTGGTGGCGCACGCTTGTAATCCCAGTACTTGGGAGGCTGAGACTGGAGGATCCGGGTTCCCGGCCAGCCTCAGCTACTTAGTGAGGCTCTCTGCAACTTCGTGAGACCCGGTTTCAAAATAAAGGATAAAAAATAGGGCCGGGGGTGTAGCTCGGAGGTAGAATGTCCCTGGGTTCAACCCCTGGTACCGCAAAAAAAAAAAAAAAGAAAGAAAGGCTGAGACAGGAGGATCACAGGTTCATGGCCAGCCTCAGCTACTTAGGCCTTCCACAACTTAGTGAGACTCTGTTTCAAACTAAAAAATAAAATAGGACTGGGAGTGTAGCTCAGAGATAGAGTGCCCCTGGGTTCAACCCCCAGCACCAAAAAAAAAATAAATAAAAGAAATAAAGAGACACTGAATCTCCAATCCTTTGATCCATTTACAGTTTTTCATAATTTTTCTCTAACACTGTGGATAAACTTTTCTTCTATAAATTTGTATATTTATAGTAAGTTATATTTTTGTTTAAAAAAAAGCCTAAGCAACTGGGAAATAGCTACCCACAAAAAAGTCAGCTATTTCTGAATAGGCCCACACATCTAGACAAATAGCTGCCTTTTTACCCAGAGAACCTTTTGATCCCATTGTTATTATTAGTAGTATTTGACAGCTGTTCAAATATTTTAATCAGAATCATGCCAACATTGATAATTGTGTGTGTGTATGTGTGTGTGTGTGTGTTACTGCGGATGGAACCCAGGGCCTCACTCATGATAGGCAGCCCTTTTTATTATTATTATTACTATTTTTTTTTTTTTTTTGCGATACTGGGGATTGAACCCAGGGTATTCTACCTCCGGGCTACACCCCCAGCCCTATTTTTTATTCTTTATTTTTTATTTTTTTGTGGTACCGGGGATTGAACCCAGGGGCGTTCTACCTCTGCGCTACACCCCCGGCCCTATTTTTTTATACTTTATTTTGAAACCAGGTCTCATGTAGTTACGGAGGGCCTCACTAGGTAAAGAGAAAGAGAGAGAGAGAGAGCGTGAGTGAGCTGAGGCTGGCCGTGAATCCGGATCCTCCGGTCTCTGCCTCCCAAAGTACTGGGATTACAAGCGTGCACCACCACGCCCGGCTATTCTTTCTTTCTTTATTTATTTTATTTATTTTTTTGCGGTACCGGGGATTGAACCCAGGGGCGTTCTACCTCCGCGCTACACCCCCAGCCCTATTTTTTATCCTTTATTTTGAAACCAGGTCTCACAAAGTTGTGGAGGGCCTCACTAAGAGAGAGAGAGAAAGAGAGAGAGAGAGAGAGAGACAGGGAGAGAGAGAAAGAGAGAGAGCGAGAGAGAGAGAGAGAGCTGAGGTTGGCCGCGAACCCAGATCCTCCGGTCTTCGCCTCCCAAAGTACTGGAATTACAAGCGTGCGCCACCACACCTGGCTCTTAATTTTTGTTTTGAAAAACGGTTTCACTAGATTGCTGAGAGTTTCCCTATGCTGTTGAAGCTGTCCTTAAAACTGCAATCCTCCTGTCTCAGCCTCCCAAGTACTGGGATTACAGGCATATTCCTCCATGCCTGGGTTATTTTTTATTTTTAAACAAGGTCTTACTCACTAGGTTGTCAAGGGTCTCTCTAAATTGCCAGGGCTGGCCTTGACCCTGGGATTTTCCTGTCTTAGCCTCCCAAGTACTGAGATTACAGGTGTGCACCACCACACCCGACTAGAATTCTGTTTTACATTGGAGAATGATGTCAATGTTTGAAACTTCAATAGCTGGGCGTGGTGGCGCACGCTTGTAATCCCAGTTCTTGGGAGGCTGAGACAGGAGGAACATAGGTTTGCGGCCAGCCTCAGCTACTTAGTGAGGCCCTGCGGACAATCCATTAACACACGTTCTCCCAGTCCTACAGCCACAGCCAGGGCACATGTGCACCACCCTGGCTTTCCATTCCCTTTTTTTTTTTTTTTTTTTTTTTTGCCGTACCGGGGATTGAACGCAGGGGCGTTCTACCTCCGCGCTACGCCCCCGGCCCTATTTTTTATACTTTATTTTGAAACCGGGTCTCACGAAGTTGAGGAGGGCCTCACTAAGTAGAGAGAGAGAGAAACAGGGAGAGAGAGAGAGACCGAGAGAGAACGCTCGCACGCGCGTGCGCACATGCACGAGCTGAGGCTGGCCTCGAACCCGGATCCTCAGGTCTCCGCCTCCCAAAGTACTGGGATTACAAGCGTGCGCCACCACGCCCGGCATTTTCCATTCCCTTTGTTTCCCTTCTTTACTGTAAACTGAACTTTGCATTTAAAAACATGTCATGCTGGGCGTGATGGCACACACTTGTAATCCCAGTACTTGGGAGGCTGAGACAGGAGGATTGCAGCCAGCCTCAGCTACTTAGTGAGGCCCTCTGCAACTTAGTGAGACCCTGTTTCAAAATAAAGAATAAGCCGGGCGTGGTGGCGCACACTTGTAATCCCAGTACTTTGGGAGGCGGAGACCGGAGGATCTGGGTTCGCGGCCAGCCTCAGCTCTCTCTCTCTCTTTCTCTCCCTGTCTCTCTCTCTCTCTACTTAGTGAAGCCCTCCGCAACTTTGTGAGAACCGGTTTCAAAATAAAGGATAAAAAATAGGGCCGGGGGTGTAGCATGGAGGTAGAACGCCCCTGGGTTCAATCCCCAGTACCGCAAAATAAATAAATAAATAAATAAATAAATAAATAAATAAATAATAGGGCTGGGGGTGTAGCTCGGAGGTAGAATGCCCCTGGGTTCAATCCTCAGTACCATAAAAAAAAAGTCACACTCTGCCCAGCTTCTCTGTTGGCAGCAGCCCTGTGTCTGGGTCACCTCCCAGGTCCCATTGGTAGAACTGGAAATCCCTTCAGGGCTGATTTGAGTGGTCAGGTTGACTTGGGCTTGGGCGGAACTGTCTGCAATGGGCTGACCTGTGTGATGGGCCACTGGACACAACCAGGCCTGTCACAGTAGAGGTGTCTGCTCCTCTGGGGCTGTGTGGCACATGACCTACGGAGTAAGTACCCTTCTGGTCTGACCCTGTGGCCCTGTCCACCCTAGTGACTACTTGCTTCGGTTTGTGCAGAACTGACCAGGGAGCTGTGTGACGATGACAAACCAGAGACAATTGTGACAATGCCTGGGCTGATCTGGCCGAGGCCGCAGGCCTGGCTGTCCAAGGGTTCTGGTGGGCAGGACACCCAGCAGGGCCATCCCAGACACTGACGGGCACGGAAGGGAAGAGAGATGGGGTACTGCGCATAGCTGCTTCCTGTGGCCCAACAAGATGTCCCACTTCCCGAGAAGCCCGAAGACCCAGGAGCCCCTGAGTGAGTCGTGCGAGGGCTGGGGAGGAAGGGAGGAGTCCAAACCTTGTGAGCAGTGTCCGAAGGCCATGTCAGGACCCTGTAGTCAGCGACAGAGGCGGGGTGGGCAAGCAAGGGCCGGGGCTTCGCTCTCCCTCTAACATCACCACGTCCTTCTGCTCACTGGTGGGCTGGGAGCAGAGCCGTGGGTCGGCGCCAGGTCAGGCGTCATCAGGCCTTCGGCCACCGGCAGCCCCCTCACCGAGACCCGGCTGTGCGGCCCTCACTGCCAACTTCACGCCAGGGCTTCACGTGAAGCCTCTTCTTTTATGATACATCTGCCCTTCACTATTTCCACCTTTTTGGGAAACGTCTGCTCCCTTCCTCCAGCTCACATTTGGTGCTCCCCTTGCACCTGGCAGTCCATCTGAGATGCCATTGCAGTTCCCATCTGCAGGTAAGAAGACTCGACCCCCTCCTCTCCTCAGAGAGAGTGGTCCTAGCACCGGACGCCAGCTAGCAGGGAGCCTCCTCTCCTCTCCCACCGCTGGTGCCAGTCGCCGTGCCAGGCTCAGGTGGATGCAGAACTCACAGAGGGGGCTCAGGACCCAGGCCCAGCCCACGAGAAGTGGGCGAGAAAGGAAAGAGCCTGAGGAAGCCCTGAGATGTCAGCCCCCAGGCCAAGGTTGCGTGAGGCAGCCACCAGCTCCCAGAAAGCGGGGGCTCTCTGCTTATCTTTTTTTTTTTTTTTTTTTTTGGTACTGGGGATTGAACCCAAGAGCATTCTACCTCTAAGCTACACCCCCAGCCCAATTTTATATCTTATTTGGAAACAGGGTCTCACTAGGTTGCTGAGAGCCTCGCTAAGATGCCGAGGCTGGCTCTGGACCTGCGATCCTCCTGTCTCAGCCTCCCAAGTACTGGGATTACAAGTGTGCGCCATTGCACCCGGCTTGGCTCTCTGCTTTTCAACACTGCCAAGGACACTGGCCATACTGAGAGCCTTGCTGGGGAATGACGTCCTTTCTTCCCTTTCAGTGGGGCAGTGTGATCTGCATGCCTACCCAGGACAACCGGCTGCTTGCACTCAGAAACCAGCGCCTGGCCCACAGGTGCTGGCAACAGGCAGGGGCACAGGGACCGGCTCTGCCCCTTCCTTCCGGGTTGCTGCTCCCTCCTGGTTGCCAGGAAGAAGGGCCCCCTCCTGACTCCACTGGCTCAGGGACACAGAAGGATGCCCCAAGGGAGTTGTGAGGAGCAGGGCACTTCAGACTGGGCTTTCCCAGCGCCTCCATGCAGGAGAGGAAGGCGCACCGAGGGTAAAGCTGCGAGGGGGAGCAGGCTGACCGGCACTAGGGAGGGGCCTTTCAGACAGGAAATAAAGGTCTTGGATGAGCACTGAAGTCCCAACTAGGAAGTGACTTTATCCTGTCCCTGCATACAAGACAGTGAGTTAACCCCAAAAGGGCCCTGTGGAGGTACGCAAGGGTGTCCTTTGCGGGACCCTTGTCCTGGCAGGCAGGCGGGTCTCTGTGTCCTCTGGGCTGGCTCACAGCTCGGAGAAACACTGCCGGAGCTCTGGGAAGGTGGCTGCGCAGGAGCAGGGTGGAGTTGAAACACCTGCTGTACTGGCGAGGAGACTATTTTTTATGCGCATGCTGGAGGCCCATCATGGTTTTCAAGTAATTGTGCTGGACAAAGAAAAGGAGAGAAAGCAGCAAGTGATCAGGAGGTGTGGCTGCGGCTGGCTCAGCATGGATGCCGCTAGGCACCGCATCACCCTTCCTGCAAACGTCAGAGGTTTGGGACAAGGTCCCTCTGAAGAGCACCGATTCAGTGAGAAATGATGTCGCACTCAAGGGCTGGCGTTCTTTCATCTACAGAGAATGTGTACAGTGGTATGAAAGTGGTCTGTGTTTACAAGGAGGCACACTGTCTCAAGCACCTCTCCGAAAGCTTCTCACAGGGAATGGCTTCCAAAAGGAGAGAGAGGGCTCAATCCCCGAGGTGTCGGGGCTCCCCTTCCACAGCTGCAGTCAGCTGAGGCTCACCAGCTCTACCCTTCAATGCGTTGCTCAGCTTTGAGGAAGGTGCTGGGACAGACGCAGCAGGTGCTGGGCAGGCAGATGCCACAGCTAACTTGGAGTATGGAGCTCAGCCCCAAGTTCCCACAGAGTTCAAGATAGCCTGAGCTGGGCGTGGTGGTGCACACTTGTAATCCCAGTACTTTGGAGGCTGAGACAGGAGGATCCGGGTTCTCGGCTAGCCTCAGCTACTTAGTGAGGCACCCCACAACTTAGTGAGACCCTGTTTCAAAATAAAGAATAAAAAATAGGGCTGGGGGTGTAGCTCGGAGGTAGAAGCCCCTGGGTTCAATCCCCAGTTCTGCAAATAAAAAAAAAAAAGACAGCCTGAAATGCTGCAACCCCTGATGGTGTTCAAAGGTCCTGGGGTGCTTGTGATGGTTTATGAGGACATCTTTTAAAAAAGGAACTCGCCTAGGCAGTCCCCACGTGCCTCTCCCTGCTGCATAAGAACTCCTCTGGGCACAGTGCAGACCAGCCTGCCAGGCAGCAGAGCCACAGGCCAGACCTGCGGCTGACACCCCGTCTCTCTGCCTTGGCTGAATGTGACCTCTGTCCCCTGCCACATGCACAGGGTGCCCCCTTGACAGGCAGTGGCCTCAGGGGGTCCCTGGGCTTTGTCCTTGGCACTCACTGGCCATGTCCAGGCCTGGCCATGGTCTGGAGTGGGCAGAAGACACTCTGACTGTGGGTGATGGATCCCCCTGGACTGGCCTGTTCTTCCCTGTGTCTCTCAAGCAGGGGGTGTGATTCTGGGTGTCCTGTGAGGTCCCTCCCCCAGGCATGGACTTCCCCGTTACCTTCTGTTCTGTCTTGACTTTGGCATTGTAGAAGGAGATGGAATCGGGCCCCTCAGGCAGCACCGTGTGCTGAAGCTGGCTGAACTTGTCCTGGTCATCTTCTCCCTGGGAAGGCCCGGTCCAGCACAATCCCTTCAGCCTGGTATGGTTAGGACCCACCCTGGCATGGCCTGTGCTGGGTCTGCCAATGGGCAGTCCCTGTCTGGGTCTGCAAGCCCACCCAGGGCATCTCATAACCCTGCAGCCCCTGTCTATCCACAGACCCTGTGACTCCCACCTGGGCAGGATGAGCCCCCTAAGGGTGGCTGTGGTAAGAGTAGTATTTTTTCTGTCCCCATCCCTCAATAACAGAGGAGAGACCTGCATCTGTCTCCCTCCTGGCTGGCCATGGAAGAGGCTGGGGCACCCCACATTTAACACATTTGTGGCCAGAGCAGGACCAGGGGTACTGCCCTTGACCTGTCCCCCCATGGCCACACCCCCTCCTGCACTCACCAGAGACACGATCCTGCTGATGGGCACCATGCCTGGCCGGATGCTGCCACCCAGCTTCAGTGCCACCTGCATGTCCTCGGGGATGACAAAGGATTCATTGTACCAGATGTCGAATTCTGCAAGGAGGCAGGGACAGCCAAGGTGTGAGGCAGCCCCAGGAAGCCGGCAAAGGCACCTGCAGCCGCCTGTCCCTTCCTGCCCCAGGGTCTCCCCTTCCTCATCTCCATCTTCAGCGCCCCCCAGCCCTGCCTCTGCAGCCAGCCAGCCCCACAAGCAGCTCCACCTCCCCAGTGGCGCACCCATGAGCAGGCGGTGGCGGCATTGGTCCACGAGGCGCTGGCAGTACTGGATCTCAGCCCTGAGGTCGCGCAGGTCCTGGTACTCGCTGCGGTACTGCTTCTTCAGGTCTTTGAGCTTCAGGATCAGCAGGAATTCCTCCTCATCGATGATCATCAGCCCCTTGTTCTCGTACTCGCCTGCAGGGGGAGGAGGGTGTTCCAGAAAGAGGGCCAAGTGCTGGCAAATCATGAATGACAAGAGACCAAGGCAGGGCTGGGCGTGGCAAGGAGGTGCACACAGCATAAGAGGCCAGGCTGCCAGCCTTGTCCACGGGGAGGGGGAGAGGGCAGAGACCCTGTGCGGTGTGCACATATATACATATATACATATATAATTTTTTTTTGCAGTACTGGGGATTGAACCCAGGGGCATTCTACCTCCACGCTACACCCCCAGCCCTATTTTTTATACTTTATTTTGAAACCGGGTCTTACGAAGTTGCGGAGGGCCTCACTAAGTAGAGAGAGAGACAGAGACAGGGAGGGGGGAGAGAGAGAGAGAGAGAGAGAGAGAGAGCAAGCTGAGGCTGGCCGCGAACCCGGATCCTCCGGTCTCGGCCTCCCAAAATACTGGGATTACAAGCGTGCGCCATCACGCCCGGCCCCCCAGCCCTATTTTTTAATTTTTTATTTTGAAACGGTCTCACAAATTTGCGGAGGGCCTCACTAAGTAGCTGAGGCTGGCCGCGAACCCGGATCCTCCAGTCTCG
>PVJS01042017.1:0-17694 GCA_004027185.1 Glis glis | reverse complement strand
GAGAGAGAGAGAGAGAGAGAGAGAGAGAGAGAGAGAGAGAAAGCTGAGGCTGGCTGCGAACCTGGATCCTCCGGTCTCTGCCTCCCAAAGTACTGGGATTACAAGCGTGCGCCACCACGCCCGGCTTGCTTTTCTTAATCATCTGTTGTCTACCCTGTCCTGAGAATGCCCCGCTTGTCACGTCACATCGGTCTCTAGCTTCCCATAATGTTGTTTTTCTCATTCTTTTCTCTCTTTCTCCCCTCCTCTTGCCCTTGGACACCCCTGTCCCCAGGTCCCTGTTCACTCCTTATGCAGGGGAGAGAGCAATTATTCCCCTCACTGCTCCAGGGACAGGCTCTTAGCTTTCCACGTTCAGGAAAGCATTCTCCATACCTACACAACGAGAATCCACTTTCCAAAAACATTCTTATGTCTTGTTAAAATAACATCTCCCGCCGGGCGTGGTGGCGCACGCTTGTAATCCCAGTACTTTGGGAGGCAGAGACCGGAGGATCCAGGTTCGCGGCCAGCCTCAGCTCTCTCTTTCTCTTTCTCTCCCTGTCCCTCTCTCTTTCTCTACTTAGTGAGGCCCTCCGCAACTTTGTGAGACCCAGTTTCAAAATAAAGTATAAAAAATAGGGCCAGGGGTGTAGCGCGGAGGTAGAACGCCCCTGGGTTCGATCCCCGGTACCGCAAAAAAAAAAAAAATAACATCGCCCACCCCATTCTCAGCACACAGGTCCCAGTTTAGCTCATGAAGGGTCATACTCTCTAGTGGATGGGTGACAAGAAATAAGAACTGTTTCAAGAGGGAAGAAAAGAGATCAGAAAGTGGCTAGAGATGGACGGTTGAGGAAATGCTTTTTTCTTGTTAGTTTGTTTTCTGTTGGGAAAGATGAGGGCAAGAGGTGGCATGGGAGGAAGGGCCCGGGCAAGGAAGTGGGTGAAGAGGCTGATGGGGAGCAGGCCCCCGAGAAGGGGCGGGGAGGGAGCTAGAGTGCAGGCGAATGGCTGACCGCAGGACGGGAGGGACGTGGCTCCCACTCAGGGAAGCTGCATGGTGAAACTGGAAAATCGCAGACTCGAGAGGCAGAGCTGAGTTCGAAGCCTGGGTCCAACACGTTCCTGATGGGAACTGGGTTAGAGTACTTGACCACTCCGATCCTCAATTATCTCAACAGCAGAAAAGGGACGATCCCTACGTCTCAGAGTTGCTGCAGGACTTACGTAGGATCACTCATGTGGAACAAGACCCTCGGGACAGAACTGTTGACGATTTCTGTAATTCGATGACGAGTCTTTCAGTTTTTATCCCAGCTCATCACCCTGGTCATAGATCAGTAAGAGGCCATATCTGGTGTCGCTCCTCTTTTTTTTCCACCTTCTCATCACCATCTGGAATTTTGAATATGCTTTGAAGGCTGACCTCAGATTTGTTTCCAACAGGTGAAACCTAGCCAGCAGGTTTGTTTCATGTGGCTCTTACCACCTTCTTCTCCTCCTTCCTCTTCTTCTTCCTCTTCTCCTCTTCCTCCTCTTCTTCCTCCTCCTCTTCTTCCTCTTCTTCTCCTCCTCTTCTTCCTCTCCTCCTCCTCCACCTTTTTCTCCTCCTCCTCTTCTTCCTCTTCTTCCTGTTCCTCTTTCTTCTCCTCCTCCTTCTCCTCTTCATCTTTTTCTCCTCCTCCTCCTCCTCCTCCCCCTCCTCCCCCTCCTCCGCCACCACCACCGCTGCAGCCGCCTCCTCCTTTTCCTCTGAAATCCTTTGCCCGGGACACGCACATGCTGCTTCCAAATCTCCGTCTTGTCTTATGTCGAGCCCCTTCACATATTTTCTTGCTTGGCGCCTATAGACAGTCAAATTCCCAATTCATGATCTACACCGATTTCTGCTGAAACGGCTATATTATTAATAATGTTCATGTTGCTCAGTCTCTATAGGTCATTTTCCGTCTTTATTTCACTCGATCTCTCTGCAGCATTTGACACTGGCGATAAACTTCTCCTGCAACCCCTTCCCCCTCTGCTGTGCATGTTCCTGGAATCCCTGAGGCCTCTCCTTCCATCTCTCCCGTGACCACCGTTTCAAGCTACAATTTGTTAGTCTTGAATTTTAGCCATTTTTCTTCTGGGTGGCTCACGGTCATGGCTCAGCATATCTGAAATTGGATAATATTCTTTCTCTTCAAAACACCCTCTCCTGGGTGCTACAAAGGACTCCCCACAAGTCCAAGCCACCCTGGCCCCAAGCTGCAGTGACTTAGGTCTAGGAACGATGAACAATTAGCCACGGGCACAGGAGAGGCAACCAGTCAGGCCGAACACTCCGCCACCCCACACCTCTGCGATGCTTCCCAACTGGAGGTCAGCGCTGCTCCACCTGGCCCCAAAGGCATCTCCTTCCTCTCCTACTGCCGCGGGGCTACTTACCCCTCCAGTTTTCCTTAGAGGTAAAATCTAGACCTTGATGGCAGTAGGTCCTTCTTTTATCCTATCCTGGGCTCCCAGCTGCTCCCAAGGCTCTAAGTCTTTACCAGATTAATTTGTTGGCATTTTCCTGGAAGCCGCTCTCTCTCAATTCTATACCCCTGCCCAGACTCTCCACCAACTCCACTGGCATAACTAACCTCTCATCCCCCCAAATTTTCCATTTCAGATGCATCCATATCTAAAACCCTGTCCTAAACTTCTTCCTCTTAGCAATAGTCCCCAGTAAGCTTGGAACCCCTACTCTTTGAAAGTTGACATTCTCAGGGTGTGTTTTGCTCTGTCTTACCTATGATGGCTAGCTTGGTATGCAGTACTCTTCACAATCTGATAACATATTTT
This sequence comes from Glis glis, assembly GCA_004027185.1. Lineage (NCBI taxonomy): Eukaryota > Metazoa > Chordata > Mammalia > Rodentia > Gliridae > Glis > Glis glis. Next base: position 14,886 of record PVJS01042017.1, on the reverse strand, counting down.
CCTGGGGAAGAGACACACCCGGAGGAGGAGAAGGTACAAAGGAGGAAAGTGTTGCAAATCAACCCAGAATTAACACCCACTGACAGAAGGAGAGGAAGCGGCAGCTGGGCAAACAAACAGCTGCTCAAAGAGACCGAAAAATGGCGCTGAGTGGCCAAAACGTGCTGGAAAAACAAGTAAATAACCGAGGAAATGAGCCCATCCGCTGGAATAATGGCTGAAGCATTCGAACAGGAAGTAAATAATAAAGTGTCACATTGAAGTTATTATAGAGAAAAAATTAGAACAAATACTCTATGCAAAAGAAGCATATGTTTAAATGAAGTAAACTCTGGAAATAAATTTACTTGATCATTTATGTAACTTTTTCAAAAACAGGTGTGTTTTAAATAGCAAAGACAACATAATAATATTTAAAACTTTTAAAAAGTGTACAATAATCTTAATTTATTATTATGTCGAAAAGAGTACACTAAAAACTCACAGTTGTTTAACTTTGCATTTATGTGATTACTAGGGAGCCCAGTCCTTTAAAAGATTTAATAACACAAGTAACATAAATATCACAGGCAAGGCTTAAGTTTTTTGACCCCCCCAACCCGACCCCCCAACACTGTTCTCCCCTGAGCTAAACAGTGTGTTCATTTAATGTGCATCCTTCTAGCATTTCCCCATGCATTTGTATCCATACACGTAACTATAAAAAATGTGCATCTTTACCTCCTAGGATATACATTTATATATGGTAAACCACCATACAATATTAAGTAGTAATGCTCAACTTCATTTTTCTAGGTAGCATTTTGTTCTGGAAATATTTCCACTTCATAAATAGAGCCATGTCCTCAAAAGAATTACCATCCCGTGGATATAGTGTGGCTATCACATAATTTATTTGGCCTTCTTGTAGTGACAGACATCTGTATGGCTTCTAATTGCCTGCACACTTCAACAGGCATCCATAGATACTGCTGTGGCCTGGATCTAGCGTGTCCCCCAAGGCCCATGTGTTGAAGGCTTGGTCCCAGCCCGTCATGCTCTGGGGAGGTGGTGGAACTTTTTGGAGGTGGGGCGTAAAGGGAGGAAGTTAGGTCATTGGGATTTGGGGGATAGTGGGACCCCTGCCCCTTCCTCCCTCTTTGCTTCCCAGCCGCCATGAGGTTGACAGACCTCCTCCTCCACATGCTCTTGCCTTGATGTACTGTGTGTCACCGGCCCAGGTGACCATAAACTGAAATCACTAAAACCGTCAGCCACAGCAAACCTTTCCCTGTTTTAGATTGATTTATCTCAGGTAATTGTTACAGTAAAGGAAAGCTGACTAACACAGATGTTTACTTACCACCACATGCCAGGCACTCTTCTGGGATTGAGCAGGAAACAAAACAAAATCTTGCCCCTTTGTGGACATTCGAGGAGACATAAATAATGAGCAAAGACATAGATATATAATGAAGTGTCGTGCCATGACAGGTACTATAAGGAAATGCGACAAACATGAGGGATGATGGGGTCAGGGAAGGTTTTCCTGAGCCAAGACCTAAGAGAAGTAAGGGAGGATGTTGTATAAATGTCAAAGGCACCTGCTATGAAACCAGTGTGGGTGGGTAGGTGTGCACCATACTCGAAATGCACAACCACCTTCCAAACTTCTGTAACTGTTCAGACTAACATTCAAAGCACACAAGTACAGGCTGAGCTTTCCTACTTTGAAAAGCAGAGATGTTTCAAAATCTGAAACTTTTTGAACACCAACATGACATAACATATAGAAAAATCCCACAACTAGCCGGGCATGATGACGCACGCCTGTAATCCCAGTACTTGGGAGGCTGAGACAGAAGGATCACAGATTTGAGGGCAGCCTCAGCAAGTAGTGAGACTCATCAACCTAGTGGGATCCTGTTTCAAAAATAAAAATAAATAGGGCTGGGGGTATAGCTTGGAGGTAGAATGCACCTGAGTTCAATCCACAGTACCACAAACAGGAAGGAAGGAAGGAAGGGAGGGAGGGAGGGAGGGAGGAAGGGAGGACAACTGATCTCATGTGATGGGTCACAGTCAAGATGTAGACCCTAAAAATCTGAAATACTTCTGGCCCCAAGCATTTGGGATGAGGGATACTCAGCCTGTACCTGTTTCTCACACTCTTTCTAACAGTGCTATTGTCAGTTACTTTAATTTTTTACCCATCAGATGTGTGGAAAACTTATTTTGCTCCAATTTAATAGCTACAACTATTGTCCCTTTGCCGTTCCTCATCTCAGGCTTGAGAGTTCTCCATCACTATCCATTTTTATATTGTGATATTTGTATGTCGGTCAAGGATTTTTATCATTTCTATTCTGTATACTCATCCTTTATTATATTTGTTACTGACTCTTATTTCTGTATTCTGGTTCTAATCCTTTGTTAGCGTATGTTGTAAACCTCTCCCCCCAATCTGCTGCTTCTCTTTAATTATATAAATGTTCTCTCATGGAAGTCTTTAATTTTAAAGCAGTCGTGTTTATCAATATGGATTTTTGCTTTTCACACCTTATTTTACAAAGCCTTTTGCAGCCCAAAGTCTTAAAGATATCTTGTCATATTTTCTTCTCATTTTATCGGAGATCATTGTTCCATCTGGAACTTCATTTTCTGAACATTGTAAGATAGGAGTTTATCTCAGTACTTATTACTGATTAGCTAGGTCCCCTGGTACAATGTATGAAATAGTCAGTTTCTCACAAATTGGTTTGAAATATCACTTTTCATATAGGAAATCCCCAGATGTGCATAGGTCCACTGAGAGACTCCCGCTCCATCCCATGTTCCCTGTTCTTGGAGGAGTTTCATAGTGTTTTTATTCTTGTAGTTTTTCAGTCGGTTCTGATACTGGCGAGTCAAACCCTTTTATCCAGTATTGTCTGGAGTGTGCATATTGATTTATATCTTCCATGCAACGTGTAGAATCCTCTCACCAAATTTGACATTAAAATAATCTTGGCTGTCCAGGCACGCCGTGCTTTCCTGATCTCCTGCCATTCCTCAGGCCAGCGGGCAGTGCTTACGTGAGCGTCTGCCTACCTGTAGTTCACATCTGAGACAAAAGCCCACTGCAAGTATGTGATATCCCATCCAACTGTTCATTTTCCCCCAGATCTCATAACGCCCGTGCACGCAGCAGTGTGTCATCTCCAGCCCCAGGCGGAGCGGCGGCTCTTCTCTCAGGACTGCCGAACCCCTCGCCTGTTGGGTGTGCTTTTCCTGTGGTTGGCGTCTCTCCTGCTCACCAGAATCTGACTGAGCTGTCTTCCTAGAGCTTTCCTGTACCAGAATCCATCTGTTGCTGTATTTTTAAAGGGCCAGCAGCACTTTCTTATTATCTAAAGTTCTTTTTCTTTTTTTTTTTTTTAGCATCCTATTCTGGATGCTATAGCAATGAATATTTTTTCTTTTTTGAAAATTTTTATTTTGGTTTTTATTTTATTTTTTTAATACTTTAGTGCATCATAGTCTCACATCATAATGCAATTCACAGTGATAGTGACATACATGCACACAGCACTTGGTGGGCTTCCCTGGCTCCCTCCCCACTCCCCACCTTCCCCATACAGGGTGTTGAGATTGACATTGGTATTCTCACATATGTAAATATGTCAATGGAAGTGATTCCTTCATTGATCCTCCCTCTCCCCTCCCCTTCCCCTAGCCCCCCTCCCTGGCTCCCCTGGAGTTTCTCCTCCATTATCTGAAGCTCCTCTGGTATCCCAACTACTCCCTAGCTTCCTCATATGAGAGAAAACACCTTAGCAATTAATATTTCTAAATAAATGAATTATAGGTTGTTATGGGGTTTTATTGTTGTTTTGCTTTTTCCCCCACAGTACTGGGGATCTACCTCCGAGCTACACCCACAGACCTTTCCATTTTTTTACTTTGAGACTAGAGTCTTACTTTTTACTACAGTCTCGCTGAGTCCACGTTGGATTCAAGCTTGCGATCCTCCTGCCTCAGCCTTCCAAGTCACTGGGAATACAGGCGAGTGCCACCGTGCTAGCCTAATTATAAGTTTTTAAGCGTTTTCTTCTGCCCCTTGAACAACCTTCGTTTCCTCTGCGTTCCTTTGTTTTTCTGATTTGATCCGACTCTTGTGTTTTCTGAGCTTGGTTCTCTGTTCTTCTTTGGGCCCTGAAAGCTCTGGATAGACTCTGGACCTACCACTGGGCAAGCTTTGCTCTGCATTCAGAGAGTGACAAGTTGCTTCCTCTCGGGTGGCTTACAAATGCCACCATCTGTAGGTCTTTTCTCTTGGGCAAATGTCACCATTCCACTTGAGAGCTGTCACCCCGGCTGAGGGTACTATATGAGTTTAGAGTTCCCAGTTTTCTTGGGGCTGAGCCAGCTACCTGGCCACACACCCACGGCTCCTGCCTGAGGGCTGACACCCTCTCCCCCACACACAGCGATAAATGACCAGTGCAAGGTTTCGAGGCTGGACCCTCCTGGATGTCACAGCTTCCCCAGGATCAGAACAATAATCCAGCTGATCGTTCCAGGACACCGCCTTCCCAGTACCTCCTGCTCCAGGCCATGGGCACTGCTTCCTTTTAGAGAAAACCCAGCAAGTTAGCCTATGCTCTGGTCTCCTAAGGTAGACTTTTTGGTTTTCAGAGGTAACCCAGATTGGAGACCAATGAGGGTTTTCTTTCTTTTTTATTTTCAGAGTGGATGTGGATTTTCAATAACATCTTTTTTTTCCTATTTGTGGAGATTTGTTGCAAGAGAGAAGAAAGGGGCCCTTGCCCTTCTTTATTCTGTTCAGTTAGCAACCTATAACCAAATGGTTTAATATTTCTACTGCTTGAAGCTCCTTTTAGATTGTATTTTTGTAATTCTCATATCAATATATCAATTTAGACTCTAATTTTATCAACCTTGATTTTCTATTTGTAATATTTGCTGTAAAATTTTTTCAGAGTAATTTCCTTTTGATTTCAGGCATCTTATTTCTCATGGTAATGAAATTTCATACCTTGACATAATCAATTCTGTTACTAAAGAGATGTTATTCATTCATTCATTCATTCATTCATTCATGTTTCCTTTCCCAAAAGATATTTTGTAAATGTCTAAGTCCACAATTTTTTTTTACATTTTAGATCAAAGTTCCAAACTGGTAACTATCTATCTCAATATTTTTCAATAAATAATTTCTGAAACTTCATTGGTTTTATCCCCATGATCACATAATAAATTCATTTTTCTGTCCTTTCACTATGTGGATATGTTTTTCCTTCATGCTCATATTCATTATATAACATTTCTATTTTAATAGCTCACAGATCAATCTAATTTCTTTTTTCTTCTTTTTCAATCATTATTTAATAGTTTTCCACTTGTGAAGTATACAACCCTTCCGAGGTAGGTTATAAAAATTAAAGGTTAATAAGACTTGTCCCTTTACTGGTGAAGCCCATAGACTTAAAGGATGTGATTGGTCCCTATTGAGTTCAAAGAAGATGCTTTAGTTAGAAGGGAGAAAAAGTCATGCCAGGCGTGGTGGCGCACGCTTGTAATCCCAGTAATTTGGGAGGTGGAGACCGGAGGATCCGGGTTCGCGGCCAGCCTCAGCGTTCGCTCTCTCTCTCTCTCTCTCTCTCTCTCTCTCTTTCTCTCCCTGTCTCTCTGTCTCTCTACTTAGGCCCTCCGCAACTTCGTGAGACCCGGTTTCAAAATAAAGTATAAAAAAAATAGGGCTGGGGGTGTAGCGCGGAGGTAGAACGCCCCTGCGTTCAATCCCCGGTACCGCAAAAAAAAAAAAAAAAAAGAAGGGAGAAAAAGTTTAAGAAGAAAAAGATGAAGTTAGTTCTTGGGTTATAGACAGAACTCTCTAGGGCAATGGATGGATGAGCAAAAAGGAATCTATACATGTAAAAAATCTTCACCGGTGGACATGTGGACATGACTGGGGCTCAGGACGGGCCCAGAAAATAGCTGGAGCACCACTCTTACAATTGCAGTGGAATTTTATGATTATTTATTTATTTACTTATTTATTTCTGGGGGTACTGGGGATTGAACCCAGAGGCATTCTACCTCTGGGCTACACCCCCAGCCCTATTTTATTTTTTATTTTGAAACAGGGTCTCACTAAGTTGCAGAGGGCCTCACTAAGTTTCTGAGGCTGGCTGTGAACCTGCGCTCCTCCGGTCTCAGCCTCCCAAGTGCTGAGATCACGGGAGTGCAGCACCATGGCCAGCTATCATCATTTAGTAAAATCCACAGCTAACCCTATTCAAGTCACGATTAGGAAACTATTAATTATATTGGGTAGGCCGTAGGTAATGGTAGAAGTGAACTGAGATCTTCAATAAAGTCAGCTTGTTGAAGAATGGGAAAGCTAAAAAGACCAAAATGTAATGTACGAACTGGTTGTTTCACAACGTCAATAACAGGAGACCACAGTAGATTCAAGATGGTACTCTGCCGGGCGTGGTGGCGCACGCTTGTAATCCCAGTACTTTGGGAGGTGGAGACCGGAGGATCCGAGTTCGCTGCCAACCTCAGCTTGCGCACGCACGCGCGAACATTCTCTCTCTCTCTCTCTTTCCCTCTCTCTCTCTCTCTCTCTCTCTCTCTCTCTCTCCCCCTGTCTCTCTCTCTCTAAAAAAAAAAAAAGATGGCACTCGTTTTCAGAGTTAAAGCTCAAAGAGGGAAGACTACCCCTTCGAGAATAGTCAGCCTTAAAATATGGAATGCAGGCAATTGTCCTGATTTTATGGAGTCCCCCGCAATTCCTCCTCTAGTGTAGAGTCTACTACCGAGACAGAGACGATCGGTTCCACCAGCCAGCAAAACCCTGATAAGTGGGAGCCACCGCACCATCAGGAGGGAGACAAGCAAGGAAGACCATAGAAGTGTCTGGACTGCTCCAGAAGGTTGATGGTGAAGAGACAGGACCAGATGCGGCTCTGGGCCAGTAGGGCATACCAAGAATTACCTCTCAAGTTCTAACCTGATGTGGCAGTCATTTCACAATGAAAACATATTAATACATCACATTGCACACCCTAAATATACACATCTTAAAACCATCAAATATTCTTCAATAAAGCTGGTGGGGGGAGGGGTTGGCCGTGTTTAGAAGACAGAATGGAATTATGTAGAAGAATAGAGAGGTTGAAAGTTTAAGGCGAGGAAGCCGGCCGTAGAACATGGGTTCTTTAGGAATTGTGAAACAGCTTGTCCCAAGATACAAAGGGGGGAGAGGGAGCACTTCTTCCTCTTAGGACAGCAGCAGTAATAAAATTAGACGATGTGAAGAAAGGTGTTGAGGGATAGATAGGTGTGGGGAGCTAGACAGCTTGCATCGATGCATCGATCTACCAAGTAGTGTATCTCATAGACGTCGACATTAGACTCACCAGGGAGTGCTGGATACACCCTGGGCTCACTCCTGCCAGAATCCAGGAAGTTGGGATATTAGTGAACTCTCTGAGTTATTCTAACTCGAGTGTAAGAACTATGGTTCCGTGAAGGAGGAGGTACCTGCATGCTGTGTCTCCATGACTGGGAAAGTATTCATGTTTTTAGGAACAGAGCAGAAAATACGAATAGGCAATGGGAGAAATAGAAGAAATGCCGAGCAGAGCCCATGCTGAAGTTAGGAAGCAGGACTTTGTGTTCGAGAGGCTGCCTGGCTTAAGAATCTGGCTGACCGTGCTTCCCTGGCCCTTCTGTGGGGAAGTAGTCCTGCCCAAAGACCTTGTTCTCCCTTCTCTATTTGTCTGTGCACAGGGGAGATTGCCAAAGCCAACTCCTGGATCAAGATCGTGAAGGAAACTTGGGAGATTTCCCTTCCTTCTGGGCTTGAGGAACGCACCTTCCTTTCTTGGCAAGCAGAGTAAATAACACCGATGGCTACGTACAGTCCTGTGGATTCACGGATTCATAATTTTAGCTTCACATATTTATGATGAGCCTGCCAACACGTCAGGCCAGGCTTCCCTCTGCCCGTTGTGGCTGCTGCTTTTCATAGACACTGCTGCTCTACCTGCACGGAACCTGCAATGGGTGCTCCCCTTGAGTGGAAGAAACCTAGGGCAGCAAGACCCTAGTTACTTAATGATCCTTTTCTTTTTCTCCTCTCCCCTCCTCTCCTCTCCTCTCCTCTTCTCTCCTCTCCTCTCCTCTCCTCTCCTCTCCTCTCTTCTCCTCCACTTGGGCTCTATCGGCAGTCTCTTGCCTGGTCTCCAGGCTGCCAGCCCCTTCCTGAACAAGATTACCTTCTCTATGTTTTTCTAAAGCAGGTTGGCAGCTATAAGAAGAGTTCTAAGCAGTCCCTACTGGGAAGGTTCCCCATCACCATGGAGTGACATCTATACAAATCAGAGAGACCTAAAGGGCTTGTGCAACATTCCTTATCTCCAACCACTGTCCCCACCTCTCCATCTCCCACATTCCAGGACAGCGACTCCTCGTGGTTATTGAGGGACAGGGTGCACCCTTGCCTGTGACTAAACCTTCCCTCCTGGTTTAGTTGTGGCTCTTTCCACTGTTTCCCTAAAGAGATGTCTTTCATTCATTCATTCATTCATTCATTCTTTCTTTCTTTCTTTCTTTTTCTATTGCATTTCTTTTTTTGTTGTTGTTGGTGCATTGTAGCTATACATCATAATGAGGTCCAGGTGATAGGAACACACATGCACACAGCACTTATGTGTTTCCCTCCAGGTCCCACCTCCCATCTTTTCTCTCCTCATCCATAATATTAAAATTGATATTGATAACTTCATACATGAACACAGAATGGGAATGGAGCTACTACACGACCCAGCTATAGCACTCTTGGGGGGCTCCCCAAAGTAATCGAAGTCCTCCTTGGAGTTTATGTGGACCCCACTCCATCTTCTGAGGAAGAATTATTTTTTTATCTGTATTCTACAGTACTCTATGCAAATATCAGCCCCTGCATTTGGAACATTATATTGTACTTATTTATGTTTTTGTTTCCACAACTGGACTTGAATTTTTCAAGGCAAAAATTAGGGCATTACTTTTTTATTTACCCAATTTCTGACACATAGGAGGTAGACCATTAATTTTAGTTGAATACATTTCAACCAGAGGTGTTCTCTTTGCAATCAAAACGGAGAACAGGAGCGTTCTATGGAGGAAGCAAAATGAGCAACTATCGGAGACATTTCAGAATAGTGATGAGTCTTTCTCTTTCCGTGTAATTTAATAGTGATAACACAGCATCGTTTAACCTGAATTCTGGCAGAATCATGGAATTTCCGTGGGAAGAGTGTCTTAGAAGTGATTCTTTTGATTTGCAGATGAGGAAACCAGTCCTATTCTTAGGGCAGGTCACACATGAAGCTCTTATCCAACCCTCCAGCCCACAACCTTTATGAATGGATGAGCATTAAACCACTTTACATTCCAGGCAAATGCGTTTTGGAAAAGAAGAGTACACTGCGTTTTAGTTCAGAAGAACGCCATTAAGGAATGTTAACTTGAGTTTAGGCATGAGGGTGGGAGGAAGCCAGGCTGCTCATCAGAGACCATTGGTAAGTTCAAGGAGGATTTTAAAAACAAGTGAAGTGTTTTTTGTGTGTTTTGCCGAGCTGACTCGAGCCATCAGAAGCCAGCAGAGTGGATTTTGATGAGTTTCTTTTTCTCGAGGTTTAATTGAGCCTCTTCTCTTTAATAGGTTTCAGAACCTGCTGTGGTCCAGAAAGACATTTGTGGACAACATGAAAATCTATAACCATAGTTACATCTACATGCCTGCCTTTTCTATGAAGACGGGAACAGAGCCATCCCTCCGGGTTTATTACACACTGTCAGACGTCGGTGCCAACCAAACAGTGCTCTTTGCCAACCCCAACTTCCTGCGTAGCATTGGGAAGTTCTGGAAGAGCAGGGGAATCCACGCCAAGCGCCTGTCCACAGGACTCTTTCTGGTGAGCGCGGCCCTGGGCCTGTGTGAGGAGGTGGCCATCTACGGCTTCTGGCCCTTCTCCGTGAATATGCATGAGCAGCCCATCAGCCACCACTACTATGACAACGTCTTACCCTTCTCTGGCTTCCACGCCATGCCAGAGGAGTTTCTCCAACTCTGGTATCTCCATAAAATCGGCGCACTGAGGATGCAGCTGGACCCGTGTGAGGAGCCCACAGGCCAGCCTGCTTCCTAGGGACGTGGGAAGAAGGGGGCTGCGCGGGACACTTCGGTAGGTTTTCTCTGTGACTTCAAATGGGACCAGTCAGGTTGTTTCATGGATTTGCAGGGACCACTTGGAAAAAGAAGCAAAGAACCACAAAAAAACCAAGCAAAACTTCCCTTTGAATGTTGGCTTGGAGGACAGATAAGAAACGAAACAGCCTATGAAAGGTCTTACAGCACACAATAAAATGCCAATGAGGATCTCATGTTGGTGAAGCACATTTATGTGGTTCAGATCTAGAAGAGGCGATTTAAAAGCAAGACGAACTGCAGTTACTGAGGCTGAGGAAGTAATCGAGGTAGAAAAAAAAGGAATTCCCGGGGCCAAAGTGTTGCTGATTGCCAACACAAACTGGCTTAATACTAACTTCAAAAGACCCATCTTATTAAGACTGGCATTAGAACTGTAGGTTTTTTAAAAAAAATTATTATTTATTTTTGCCCTATTTAGGGGCAGCGAGTGGGCGATGGGGGGGTAGGTTTAAAGAAATCCCTTATTGAGTAATAAAGATACAAAATGCTACCGCCGATTATTGTGATTTGTCAAACCAAGTCTATGTTAACTATAGTCCCCGCCATTTCTAAAATCTTAAATAAGAATTGCTGCTTCCCACTGTGTCGGGTCTCCTTAGACAACGCGAAGCATCCTTGCATTTAGACCGTGTTGATCCATAGTCTGGATAAGATAAGCCACTTTCCCTCTTCAGAATTTAGGACATAAATTCAATCTTAGGTCTGCATTATGTAAGCCTCGTCTGCATTGTGATTATTATTTTAGTGCAAAAAGACTACAAACGTGAGTGCATTACTTACTGCTAAATTGGCATAATGATCGCCTTCATAACTTCATGTTTAGACATGAAGTAAAGCCCACTGAGGTAGAGCTTAGTCTCTGTGAAAGGCAGACCAGAAGGCAAGTCCCTTTTCTATCTAAAATGGCATATTCACGCCAAGGGAAATCATCGATATGCACACATGCAAATGCGCAGGGCCACACTTCACATAAACAAAGCTGGTGGAACTCTGAAATAAGTCAAGCCCGCATGACCAGGGATGGCAAGAATCCGTCATTAGCATTGGACCCACCAATCCATCGTGTAGGGCCCACTCTGTGCAGACGGACGTAGGAATCGCTAGCTTCCAGCGGCATCGCCATGTGCACAAGCAGCTTGGGACACAAGAGCTACCCCATGATGCTCAATCCAGGATGGGCACAGTTGTTCTGCTCATTCGGACTCCCACTGGAATCTCATGGCCGCGTCCTGCATTGAGCATCGTCACACAGGCGTGGTTTGTAGCTCTGTTTCCTTACTGGCCGCCAGACTGCTTAGGCAGCCTGCGACCGCAGGCAACAGCAGCTCTGAGACACAGCCAGGACACGCTGCGGCCATTCTGAGCAGCCTAGTAAGAGTGTTTACACTGAAGGATGTCCCTCCCTGTCTTTGTGTTGGGGGCTGTCTCAAGTGAGTAGGAGACACTAGAACTCATTGTCTTCATTCTTTTAAGTGTCAACAAAATGTAGGTAAACTGTACCCAAAAATTCAACTTCCGTTTTGATTGTAGAAACTTAGTACACTATACAGATTAAAAACAGGGATTTTTTTTTCAAAGTGGGTTAACTTATAAGAGATCAAGGCAACAAAACCCTTGGAAAAATTCTACATCATTGGAGTAGGAAATGTCTAAATGTGATTGAACATTCTAGAAATTATCATTTAAAATATTGGTATAACTGGTTGTCATAACACAGATTATACTGATACATAGAGAGTTAAGGGTTTGAGAGTATCGATTCTGTGCAGAACTAGTTGGCTGTTTAGATCCTGTGTAGCCGCAAAAATGTAATGGAAGGTACTAGAAGTGAGCTGTATTAAATATTCACTTTTGTGCAATCCTGAATATATTTCCTCTTTTGAGCTATTGTTATTATTTAATAATTGCCTGAAAAGGAATACTTTTTTATCAATATGCTTCATTAAAAATGTAAAAGGGCTGATGAAAAACACATTCAAAGAATAATTAAATGCGTCACTCCAATAACTTGCACTGTTAAAATTGTTAAAATGTGATTAATGAGCTCATAAAGCCCCATACATCACAGTTCCGTTGTAAATGCTATCTGAAAGTTTCACATTGTTATGATTCTTGGGATAGATTTATGCAATCGATTTGTACCATGTTTAGTGTATACATTTTCAAAACTATTCTCTGCGGCTTCTGAAACTCAAAGGAGAAATGGTCAGGACTGGCAGTGTCTCATGAGACCTGTGCTCCTCCACCCGCCGGGTGGTCCCCTTCCCTCTGGCACGGTCTGGAGGCATTTTCCATTGCCCTGACTCAACCATGCTGCTGGTGTGGGGTGGGTAGCCGCCAGGGAGCCTGCTAGACATCCTTTGGCCACAGGTTAGCCCCTCACAATTGCCCAGCCTAAAGCATCGGTAGCGCAAAGGTTGAGCACCCTAGAGCAGAGGAGCATGGGAGGCGACAGGTCTGCGTCATCCTCAAGTTTGTGTGAACTTGAGTTGTAATGGCAATGTCACGGTCATGGTTTCTTAGGGTTGACCGCAGCTTGGCCTTACTTGATAGGGACAGCTCATAGGTGTGCCATGTGTACACCTTTTTCTGTGCTTGGTTAGGTAGATGTATCTAGACAACAATGTGTGTGTGTGAGTGTGCGTGTGTGCGTGTGTGTGTGTGTGTGTGTGTGTGTGTGTGTGTGTGTATGTGTGTGTGTGTAGCATAAAATCCTGTGTCTCTGTGCCTATTGAAATATATGTGTTCCTAAGGAAGGAGCTCTCGAGAAGAAACCTTTGGAGCACTCTGTAATACTCTTATCACTATTATGAAGTTGGATTCTAAACTCTCATTATTTAATTTTGTTTATCAGAAATTAAGACCTTCAGGATTGGGGCCTACCTGGTATTCTACCAAATTTGGTCAATTATATTTTAGTACTTCTGACCTGTAAGATTCAGCACAGCCATAGGTTCAGTCCCTAGTACTACCAAAAAAAAAAAAAAAAAAGATTCAGCTCAAAAGACTTGCAGGTAACTTGGGTGTGGTGGCACACACTTGTAATCCCAGTACTTAGGAGGCTGAGACAGGAGGATTGCAGGTTTGCGGCCAGCCTCAGCTACTTAGGCCCTCTGCAACTTAGTGAGACCCTGTTTCAAAATAAAGAATAAAAAATAGGGCTGGGGGTGTAGCTCAGAGGTAGAATGCCCTTGGGTTCAGTCCCCAGTACCCCCCCCCAAGAGAAAGAGAGAGCGAGAGAGAGAGAGAGAGAGAGAGAGAGACAGATGCAGGTTATTGTAGACATACTCAGTAAGAAAATATTTAATCATGTTCAATGTAGCTAAGAGAAGGCATCCCTCTGCACCATCAGACTAATTTTTTAAGTTTTTTTTTTTAAGCTGGGGTTGATGAAAACTAGGTTGCTTCGTGGGAAGGGAAGGATGGAGAGAGAGCAATTGAGTACCCTGCTGGGACTTTCATTTTTATTAGCCCTCATTTGAGAATCGCATTGGTTCTAAAGATCATGAATAAAAATGGTCTTTGGTTGATTTTAATCACACTTCAGTACAATTAAGGTAGGGAAAGAGTTCACTCATTCCATAAGAAAGAAAAGCGATGTTTCATAGTGAAACATCATTATCTGGCACAGGGCTCTCAGACATATAAGCTTTATTTAGAGTATTTTACCAAAAACATATGCAAAATGTCCATCTACACTGCACAATTCTCAAACTAGAAATTGGGGAAGCGCTCACCGCATTTCATTTCTGCATAGCCCGCTTCTCGCTATTTTAACAAGGAAAATAAATGATCCAAAATAGCAGATGTTTAGACAATGCCCTTCGTTTGGCTCTGTGATGTCTCATGCCCTTTTTTGGGGGCTAAAAATTTGTTTAGGTTAAATATAACTTGTACCTGAAGCAATCTGAATCTCACGGCTTACTGTGGAAAATCACTGAAGAAACCCTGGGGCTCTAAATCTTCTTTGTCTAGTCTAGAGCTTTATAGGAGTGGTCTAGACAATCCAAATTGGAAACGATGTCAGCAGCATTTCTTCTTTCTGGCAATGATGACAGTTTTATAACTATTTTTTTTATGTTTTTATTGGTGCATTGTAGTCTCACATCACAATGAGTATCAGTTTGGTGTTAACATACATGCACACAGCTCTTGGTGTCCCTCCCCCCTGCCTCCCCCCCACATGTAGCACTGAGAATGATGTTGGTATAATCTCATATATACACCTTGTTTATGACAGTAATTCCATAGATTCACTTCTTTCTTACCCTTCCCCTTCCCTTGTACCCCTTTCCTTGCACCACTGAGGGTTCTCCATTGTCACTGGAGTCCCTTTTGTATCCTCACTACTCCCTAAGTTGCGCATATTAATGAAAACATATGTCCCTTCATTTTTTGTGATTGGCTAATCTCACTTAACATAATGTTCTCCAGATCATTCCATTTTCTTGCAAATGCTGTTATTTTGTTCTTCTTTATTGCTGAGTAGAATTCCATTGTGTGTATTTCCCATAATTTTGTAATCCATTCATCTGTTGATGGACATCTAGGTTGGTTCCATAATTTGGCCACTGTGAATTGTGCTGCTATGAATATGGGTATGCATATATTACTGTTGTTTTCTAGTTTCAATCCCT